>JAHDVE020000694.1:0-103927 GCA_022606495.2 Halesus radiatus
AACCGACTAAATTAGGGACAGCGGTACCTACACCCGCCTCCCAAATTGAATCTCCCAGATTGAAGGCAGTTGGGACTCTTGTGCAGTTGGGACTTTTGTGCGGAATTCTCAAAAAATCATATATCATTTCATACATACTCTACTGTTAAGACATGTACAAACCTCACCCGGATGAACCCGGGCACCCCTGCTAAGTCACCAAACATAGCAAACCACTTGATGTGATTTATGGCAGAGGTGTTGGTTATCCATTAAATGGTTCCCGGGTGGCGGTGCCTACACCTGCCTCCGAAATTGAATCTCCCAAGTTAGAAGCAGTTGGGACTCTTGTGCGGTATTTGCAAAAAAATCGTCGAGGTAGTGTTTATCCAATGAATCGTTCCGGGGCGGCGGTACCTATATTCGCTAAGAACCAGATATACCAGTTGATAAGCAAAGCACTCTGATTTAAATCGTATCAACAAATGAGCACGGAAATGGTTCATTCAAATCGTATCAACAAAGGGAAAAGTGTAAAATCTATATGTGATGGAAAAATGGGCGTGGTTTATAGCAAAATCTATATGATGAAAGTTGATCTTTTGGATCAACGTAATATGCCTGCTTAAGTAATGGATCAACAAATTAGGGTGGATCAACAAATTCTATCAGATCAACAAAAACCTGGCGTACCGTCGCGTCTGATCAACATAGTACGAGAAGGTATCTCTATATATATATATATATGTGTATGTAAATGAAAGAATGACACTAATGCATTTTAATTCTAGGTGTGGGTTACATTTAAATCAAACACTCGGGGCAAAGTTGCCAAAATGCAGAGACCGCCAGCAAACTGACAACACATCCGTTAAGACCACCCTCACGGAGTTGGAGGTGAAAGCTTTTGACCTGATAGGTTATGTGGCAATGGAAGAACTCGGTAATATTGATGTACGTATTGTATTTATTTGTGTGTTGCTATATACAGTGAAACCCGTATTTTACGTCCCCGGATTTAACGTTTTCCCACAATATACGTCGAAAATATTCAAAATGTATGATTTACGCGCGCTTGACAATGAGTCGGCGCAGAAGACACATGTTTATCTGTCGTGCCGTGATTGGTCGGCTGTATGGCGCGAAATACCGTGATTGGCCGCCCACTTTCAATTTTAGCTATCTGTGCCGTGATTGGACGCGCACATGACAATGCGCCGGCGCAGTTGTCACATTTGTGGCATTCGAAACGAAACTTTTAAATGTATATATACAATTGAAAAAGAATTAGAGAAAAAAAAAATTAAACAAACTAATCTACATGATTTTTTTAATAATATATGAAATATTTTTTCAATACAAAAAAATTTTACAAATATGATTTTTTAATAAAAAAAAATTAAATGTTTTTTTTAAATACTCAACTAATCTACCAACATGATTTTTTTTTTTATAAAAATAAAATATGTATTGTTTTTTTAACGAAAAAAATTAACAAAGATTATTTTTTAAAAAAAAGTTGTTTTTTTCATTTCCCCCGATTTACATTTTCCCTCCATTTAAGTTTTTTTTTTTTCAGTCCCTTGAAAAACGTAAAATAGGGGGTTTACTGTAGTTTGTTTCATGTGTACACAACTGTTTGTATTTCGGTTAGAGATAAAATATAAAACCATATTTCGCCTAGAGAAAATGGAAAGTCAAAATATCTTTTATTTATGCACAAATTTATTTGCTGGTTTTCATAATACGTGTAATAAAACACAACGTAAGTTCGTAAGTCACAATTTGATGTTTATTTCTTTTACAGGGTTCTCTTGCACTCATGAGAGTGGACGTGGATGAAGAGTGCAATGCATAAATTGAGGAGTGTGTGGCCGAGTCCTTTCCAAGTAGTGGAGTATTGGGTTAATATTTGGCCCGTCGCTAGCCCTTTCCCCTCCTCAAAACATGACTTCCCAAGCATCGACCCAGAGGTCCCAGAGGCGAACGAGGAAACCTCGATTGGCAGCAGGTAATTTTTTATACAAATGAAATAAAAAATTAATGGAGCAACAAAATGAGGCAATCAATGTTAGTGAGGAAATTTTTAGTATCGCATATTATTTGCAGCTTTTTTATTCGTCATTTTCAATTTACTACCTTTATAACATTTTAAGTTAGAATTATTTTTTACAGAAACTAGCAGAAGCCCAAACTGCTGCAACCAAAATGATGAGCGAAATGGGCAAATTGTTCATGGAAGAGAAATTAAGAAACAGAGAAGGTAGGATGAGAGAAAAGGAAGAGAGGGGACAGCAGCACGCACAGTAGATGCATTTATTAAGAAGACTGATTAAGAGATGTAAAATATAGTGCTTTTTGTTTTGTATTGTATATATGGTTCACATAACAAGTTATACTTAAACCGTCTTATTTATTATTTTTGTGTTTAATTTGTAGAACTCTGTTTAATTTTTTTAGAAATTTGATATAAATCAAATTTAATAACTTTATTATTAAGTTCTGCAACTATTTTAGTTTTTATTATCTGCTGTCAGAAACAGCTGTCACAATAATAAAACACTTGCAGACCTTAATAATAACATTATTTAATTTGATTTACATTAAATTATCTTTTACCCACGCACTAGCCTTGCCTATGTGGGATTTTTTGTTTTATATACATTACACGTAAATTGTTCAAATGTATTTATAATTTAATGTTAAAAACAAACAAAAAAATGTTTAAAACCATTGTACCTTGTTTGTGTGAATGAATCAAAACAAAAATCTTATTAGAATTTTTTATTGTTTATTCCAGATCCAGAATTAACGCTTGAAAATAATAAATGAGTTTTTTTATTTAAAGGTAAGTTTTCAGTCTCACTGTATATTTATTTTGTTTCTATCGTTGTATAATACATATCATATGAATTAGTTATATAATATGATATCATATGAATTAGTTATTTACCTATGAACCATGTTTTACTTTCTCCTGGTCTAGCTGGTGAATTTCCCCAAATATAACTACTGTCATACTGTGATCGTGGAAATCTTGGATTTACATTCAGAATTACTAAGTTTGGGTCACAAATCTGAACCGTTATAGTATTTATCATATGCAGGACTTGTGCACGAATCTTGTGTACGAATCCCCAAAATGAAGAGCTCGCCATTTCCACATTTAAGGAGTGATAGCCGTTTTAACATTACTAACTCGCAATTCCCATTTAGCAATGTTTTTAACTGCATACCTATCTCACAATATGTGGAGTTTGTTTGACAGGTCGCGGCCCTTGCCGGTTTGATTTTCAGAACGTGATTCAAGAAATTTCTAGTTAAAAAAATCCATTATTATATTGATATTGCAGAAAATATCATATTCCTATGAAATATTACTTATTTGACAGACGTGTCTGTGACAATCGCGATCTCAATAATTTACGTGGAAATATTTAAATAATGTCACATATAAAAAAAAAAAATTATAATTTTCATGTTTTTATAATAAGTTTCGATTTCCATGGGAAAATGTAAAAAATTACGTAAATCAAAATAATGTTGTGTGGGAAATTTGATTGTAAGAAAAAGTTGTACCTTCGGCATTGAGATAGTGGCCAAGTTCCTCAACAAACACGACTTTGACCTGATCTGCCGGGCGCATCAGTGGTAGAGGACGGGTATTAGTTCTTTGCCAAGAGGCAACTGGTCACCCACTTCTCGGCGCCCAACTACTGGGGGGAATTCGATAATGCAGGTGTAATGATATCAGTGGCCGACACGCTGATGTGCTCCTTCCAGATCCTGAAGCCGGCCGACAAGCGCCACCTGGCGTACGTGCAGACCAACACCAAACGTCCCGTCAAGGGGTAGGCAGAGAGGAGAGACTGCACACACACAGAATTATCTTGACACACTCCTTGCTTCATTCACATTCATACATACTCTTCTGTTATTCTGAATTTTGACATGACTCAACTCGAGTATTTTGTTCCCTTTATTGTGCCATATCTTCAAATAATTGATTTGTTTACCTTGAGGAGACTGTCCCGGTCTGAACTGCATTCCGGGTCCCTGTCCGATGGGCATCATCCCCCCCGGTCCCATCTGTCCGGGTCCCATCTGTCCGGGCCCCATCTGTCCCGGACCCATCTGTCCGGGCCCCATTTGACCCGGCCCCATTTGCCCTGGTCCCATCTGCCCCGGTCCCATCTGCCCCGGCCCACCCATCTGCCCGCCGGGCCCCATCTGTCCGGGCCCCATCTGACCGCCGGCACCCACACCGCCCATCTGACTCAGCTGGCTCTGGTTGACGGCCATCTGGTTGGGCACCATCTGGCCCTGCTGGTTTGTTTGGCTGATCATCTGGTTAGGGTTGACGCCCATTTGGTTCGGATTCGTCATCTGTAAGTAACAAAATTAAAACAATAAAAACAAAAATTTGAAATGTCAAAATAATACGAGATTGTTTTACAAAACTGACTTTATTATTTTGGGCATTGTGTAAGTAAAATTCAACAATTCCATTTCACAGTTAAGGCCATATTCAGTGAGCGGGAATTCCTATTTCATCAAAAGACGATACTCTCGTACGCGCGATTTTAGAACGAGACACCGAGATACCGCATTCGTTTCCACTGTTACGCCACAATCCCGCACATCCAACGTTGTGTACAGTGTGGTTCAGACGATTATTTTAAAATTATTTTTTTTTAAATGTTTTGTGTTTATATTTTTATTTACATAGCAAATAAGATTTTTTTTTAAATACAGTAAACCCGCAAATAAATTTCTATGTTGCCTCTAAAATTATGAAAAAATGTTTTTTTTTCCATGGCGTACGAGATGTGTTCAAAAGAAAAGGTGAATTTTGAATTTTCGCGGGCTGTGTACATTCGATTATCGAATTTTGTTATGTTGGTACACATATGTTTATCATATGTTAGCATTATCAGCCATTTTGGATTAGTGGTTTATTTTTGACAACTGGAAAGGTTAGTCACGTTTTTGTGTGTTCTTCGATTTTTTACTTTTGAAAAAGATGGATCAAAGAATATGTATTAAATTTTGCATTAAAAATGGAATAAAGTGCTCCAACGCACTTAAAATGTTGACTGTGGCATTCGGCGAGTCTACTTTGTCTCAAAAAAGTGTTTATAAGTGGTACAAGCGCTTTACAGAAGGCCGAGAAGATGTTAATGACGATGAGCGTCCTGGAGTTGCAACCACGTCAACAAACGAAGAAAACATCGAACAGTGAAGAAAATGGTTTTGGAAAATCAATTTTCTTTATTAGTAGAGAAAGGCTTGTTTACAGGTGAAATATAATAAAAACAGTAATTATTGAATGAAACACTAGTATATATTGATTAACTTGGCGGGTTTGCGATAAGCCGACGTAGCTCAACTGTAGAGCATCTGACCGGCAATCAGAAGGGTGCAGGTTCGAGTCCTGTCGGCGACATTTATCTTTTCTCGGAAGGTTTTTTCAATTTGGATGAGTGTTTCAGGCTAATAATTATTGTTTATAAAAATAATTGTACACCTCGTATACTTCATAATTTAAAACAAAAATAAATATAATGCTTCTCATCCGTACTAGACTTTTACTAAACCTTTAATTAAAAAACATATCATTCAGTTTGGATCAAACCCAAAATTAAGTTATGTATGAAACAGGCAGCGCAGCCGTTCCTCTTAATACGCATAAGTTTAAAAAAATTTATATTTGCATACGCGCAGCTAATGCAAAATAATACATTTAAATTTCAATTATAAAAATATTTATAAACGCGTCAGTTTCCCGTCGTCAGTTAGCGAATTGGTGCCATTGATATGAAGTTAAACCGAGAGGTTGGTGCCAACAATTATTATCAGGAAGTTAAAAAATCTATGCATACTAGTTAGGTACTAATTCTGTAAAAAGTGATTCAAAGCGATAAAAATAATTAATCAATCCATCGTATTACATGTAAAATAGATTTTTTTATATTTACTTAATCGTTATAGTGCCGAATAGCACGGTCACGCTTGTAGGTAGGTATACGAAAATTGCCGGCGGCGCGACAGCGCTCCTTTCGACAGTTTACATTTGGCGCTGTTGCTGAATGTCGTGTTCACACATTCATATTTTTTTCATTAAATTGATTTCTACCTTTCTTGCATCAGACTTTTTTTCTACCAACACCATTATTTGTTTTTCATATTCCTAATTTGGATTCCAAAATGTCGAGCACAAGTAAAAGCTCACATGAAGATGTTGAAATGGCAGAACAATGTGAGAGGGACATTGTGGTTCCTGTTAATCGGAGGATGCGTATTATCAGTGACAGCAGAGAAAGTGAGGATGACATTGAAAATGTGAGGCAATTTCCGTGCCGTGCCTTTCATCAAATATGCAATTTTCACAACTACCGCCAAATGCTCAGTTTGAAAAGCAAACTATAATAGATAATTCAAGTTTCCGAGCCGTCACAGCCACTTGCAAACATACGTGATTTCAAATTGGTCTTACAATATCTCGACTCTCTCCATATAGATGGCGCAAAACTTAATCTGTACCTTTATCTAGCGACATCTCTAAACAGATGTGACAAATGATTTTGTTTATGTTATCAAAGTGAACACTACAATATTTCCCCGCTCAGTAGTTCAAAATTCTCGGCAGCTGTGTTAGTGTGTCACGGGGCTTCTTTTTGTAAGTAGACGGTTCGCGAATGTACGGAATCTGCAAGGAATCTTATTAGTGATTTTTCTACCGCCTTCTGAGTGAAAAAAATAATAATATACTGGTTTTATTTGAATTGTTTGCCATCAGAAACTTATCCAGTCTGTTCATTTGTTTCCTAATATTATATTTGTTTAACCCTTTATCATATTATCATAGCTCGGCGAAACTTGCGTGAAGAAGAAATAAGATAATATTGTCTTGATATTGACTCTGACTGTGAATTCAGTGATTCCGCCAGTCAAGTAGGCAATGTGCAATGTGGCAAATGTACAAGAACACGTTGAGAATAATATTGTGGAATCGAACGATATACTCTTGGGACGAACCCAGCACGTCAAATCAGACTGATTTTGACAGGAATACATGGACATCAGACGGGGTCCGTCCAAACATGCTGTGGATGCTCCGCATCCCTTGTGTTTTAGGGTCAAAAATATTTTGATTTTTTTTGCTTAGTATTTTTTTCTTAGCGTAACAAATATTGTTTCTAGGCGTAAACAGCCCTAGTGCAATTCGACACCGCCCCGTCCTCAGAGATTTAACACACAAACGACACTTATACATTCTCAATGCTCGAATGTCTATTAGCGGAAACACACAGATAGTACGGTGTGGATGCTCTGTTCTATTCCGCATCAAAAGTCAAACACTTTGGCGCATTAAGTCCTGCCTTCCAATATTTCAAAACACTGGATGCGGTTTTGAGGAGAGCATCCAACGTGCAAAAACGACCTTAATGCTTACAGGCATAATGCACAGAATAGCATACATATTTCGAGTCCTGTGGATTCTATTTAGAACGATTAGACATTTGTTTGCGTGACATATTTTTGACAGTTTAGCTAGACTAACTGAAGCCGAGATATTGAAACATTGGATATCCTTCGATTACCTATTTAATTCATTATTTAAATAAATAATACAGAAGATAACATGGACACTTCACCGATGTGTTCTAAAACTGTTAACGGAATTGTGTGGTTGTATAATTGAATCATTAATGCAAAAAAGTTTTGTGTCTCGGCTATTCACGGAAAAAAGATATTCTGCAAACTGGAAAACTGACTCCCATTTCGTACATGACATCAATAAATAAATAAGAGGAGCTTCAAATCGAGCTCAAGTTTAATTAAATGAAAACTCAAAAAAAAATAATAATATTTAATAAAAATTTACATTTGCGTATGCAAATATTTTTTTCTAATTTTTAGTAATCTGAAACGAAATTTTAAAAACCTATGCGTATTAACAGTGAAGCGAAATTGTGTAATTTTAGGCATCACCGGCCGGTTTTCTTCCATCAGTGCCGATTTGTTTGGCAGAATATGCAGGTGGCACACCGGTCCGGTATACTGCCATTAGACATCAGAACTGAGCGGTATACAGCGGAAGTCTGCCTACGCCGTAACGCATAATATACGTAAACCTTTCATGTTTATCGACTTGTAGACCAGCTTATCGAGGGAGCGAACGGCTTCTTAAAGAACTAACAATATTTTAGTCAAATCTACTGTCAAATGTGTCGACTAATTACCGATATTGTTGATAAAAACCTTCATTGCGTCGATGTCGAATGTTTATTAAAAATTGATTGTTCAAATAGTTTTAAACATAAATATGATTTTGCAGAGCATATAACGGTACCTGTTGCTGTTGTTGCTGTTGTTGCTGCTGTTGTTGTTGTGAGGAGATGGACTCTGACATCTGAGTGGTTTGAGGCGAGGGAAGGTTAACCCCCGTGGGCGCCCCTTGCATGGAAGCCACCGGACTGAGAGGTCTCTCTTTCAAACTGAATGCAAGAATAAAACATTTAATTTAATATTTCCCATCAACTACCGGTCACCCTATTATTACGTTAGTCCAAGATTTTTTTTTTATTTAGATAATAATTGGATGATTTGTATAGCGCTGTTTTTGTGAAAAATCACATCAAGTTAATTTAGGATGTTTTTCATAGTCCTCCTCACTAGGGGTTCCTGAGCTGAGGCGGACTAGGTTTAAATGATAAACTAATCGTTTTAAGCTCCTACCACGTTCTTTTCAAAATGCACTCATTTTCTTGCCACATTTTCATGTTGTTTTCGAAATCATTAGCCTTTTCCGTTTTTTTTATTATTGGTGGAAGTGAATTATGGAGCCGAGTGGAAAGATATTTATAGTTCCTTTGCCAAAAAGCTGTTTTAAATTTGGGTATATTCATAATGTCATTCTAGTTAGCTCTTGTGTTGTGAAAATTAGGTTGCTTTGGTTTTTTAAAATGTTTGATCAAAACATTCTTAGCGTAATTATTTTGGATGTTAGATACCACAAAATATTCTTAGCGTAGATATTTTGGATGTTAGATACTACAAAATATTCTTAGCGTAGATATTTTGGATGTTAGGGACTACAAAATATTCTAAGCGTAGATATTTTGGATGTTAGGGACTACAAAATATTCTAAGCGTAGATATTTTGGATGTTAGATACTACAAAATATTCTTAGCGTAGATATTTTGGATGTTAGATACTACAAAACATTCTTAGCGTAGATATTTTGGATGTTAGGGACTGCAAAACATTCTTAGTGTAGATATTTTGGATGTTAGGGACTGCAAAACATTCTTAGTGTAGATATTTTGGATGTTAGGGAGTGCAAAAAACTTTCTTTTCTCTTTCTTTTCTTTTGTTGGCGTTCTTATGGGGGCTTTAGGGATGGTCTTTATAAAACACTTTTGAGTTTTAGACAATGTTTCATATAATTTGTGGTTGCTGATCCCCATCCTAACATACCATATTCGAGGCGGGAGTGGCATAAAGCATAGTAAACTTTTATTTATCATTTTGACATAAAATGTGTCTTTATTTTTTTTTTAAATATGTGTATTTTGTGAGTTTCCTTGTAATACCACTTATCAATATACATATTTACCACTGGCAACAGCCCCTGTCATCTGGTGTCTCATGTCCAGCCAATCACAGTCCTCGGGTCAGTCAGTTCCTACTTTAAAATCAGAAGTATCGCATCATTTTACCTGAATCCCTTCAGTAGCACCAGATGCCTCGGATCCTTGGCGTAGTTTTTAGTCTGCGATGCCGTCAGATCGCCTCCCGCCTTCTCAAACAGCCGGAAGAGTGCTGGAATCTTCCGCGGTGATAGAATGGACAAACTGATTCCACGCTGTAATAGATATATTTCGGGATCAAATATAAACACAATGACAAAGAAGGAACAAAGCTAGTTCAAGAATGCTGACCCACTACATAATTTCCTAGTGTAATTTTGGTACCAGTCTGATTGAATCAGTTAATGATTTTTGTCACGCTTTACGAAATTAAACCTACAAGACTATCATTTAGAATGTCGGAAATCATAGACTCTACCAAAACCTTGTTCAGGCTTTAACTTGAATGTTTTATCAAATGTATATTTTTATCCTAGCCTCATTTATGTATTATGTATACGCTGTTCTTTTCCTGCAGATCTTTTCATTTTGTGATTTGTGTAATATACGTCACCGGCCGCCAATGGTCAGGTTGGGAAAAAGGACCAATAAGATTAAGTTAGGTAAGGAATATTACACTCTGTAATGTGCCATAAATCAAAAGTGTGTTACCTCATGAAGCAGGACAGCCAGCTGGTCGGCCGTGTTGCCGGCGTACGCGTGGCACTCCTGCGCCGGCATGGCGTACGGGGGCGAGGAGGCCACCAGAAGCGCGTGGCGATGTGGGGAGCGCGGCGGGGGTGAGCAACCCCCCTCGAGTTCGCCGCCGCCGAGCTCGTCGAAGCAGCACAGCGCAGCGGCCAGGCCCTCCGCGATAGATGCGTGCGATTCTCCCCGTCCGCCAATCAGTCTGCCGTGTGAGAAGACGGGATATAAATGGATTGCAGTTAGAACAAAGCAAAAAGGAGAAGTAATATTCATAATCAGTCCTTGCCTTATAACAATAAACTAAACTCCTCCACCCCCTCATGGCCGTGCAGTGCACGGAGGGCCGCGGACACATTTTGGATTTTTATGGAAATTTTAATTTGTCGATTTTGTATTTTTTTCTAATTTTTGTGAAATATAAACTTAATCTGGGGGACTTTAAGCTCTATAATTGTTGTCCAATATAAAAAAAAAATAAAAAAAAACTATTATTAATGAAAAAGTAAAACATTCATGGGCAAACTAATGTTAAATACTATTATTATTCTTATAGTTAAGGTTTCAAAAAAGGTACATAATTCTATTACTTATGTTTAGTTATGGTTTACTATGAATAGAATATAAAATTATTATTATTTGACATTTGACATTCTAACCTCAAAACTGACCGGCCATAGATATGAAGTTTTGGCGTTCTTTGAAAAATTAAATTTTGGAAATGAAAATTAGAAAACTTTAGAAAAAAAAAAAAATATATATATATATATATATACTAAGAGTGGGTCAAAGTGACAATAATGAATTAGAATGGGGATAATAAAATACATTGATTAAAAAGTAACGCTGATCTGATGGAACAAAATGGCGGTGATTAACAAACAATAATGATAATTCTCACTCTAGTCTATCCAGGGCTGCAAGGAGACGTTGCGGGGCAGCGAAGGGCCCCAGCGAGGAGACAGGAGGTGCCGGGGGACAGTCCGCAGCCCTGTAGATCACCGCCCCGAAGGCCGCTCCCCCCTCCGCACATTCCCCTTCACCGCTGCCCTGCTTGAAATATCTGGAAGAATTCCATATATCATTTTAGGGAGACACCTTTATTATCAACTTTCTTTTAGTTTACATCGATGTACATTTTTGTGTATTTTTCACCCACAGTGGAACTATGACATCCCCTTATTGAGGTATGTTTTGGGGACGAGAAGAATGGGGACGGGAAGGAGATGGATGAGGAAGGTTAAGAAATATCTGGCTATTCAGATTTGGCAGCAAACAAGACAAATACCATTTCAAGCAACTTTTCGATCCTGAATGGTGGTTTTTCACCGGGGCGATACTGATAGCATCTACCACTATGGAGTGTGTCGCAAATATACTATACAGTGTCCAAAAACTGGCGGTATGAGCGGGAAACTGGTGAATCTACCTCACACAGACGAACTATAAATAATTAATAAAAATAATTGGATGATTTGTATAGCGCCGTTTTTGTGAAAAATCACCTCAAGTTATTCGAAGACATTAAACAGCTGATAGTAAATCCACTCCAAATGCATGAAGTTTTGTTTTGAAATTTGTGGTACAACCGGGAAACTGGTTGTACCACAAATTTCCGAACACCATGTATATTTTATACGTCTGTGAAATAACACATAATTTAAATAAAATTTGCGCAAAGCACGATTTGAATCTGAGACCTCTGGTTCCAAAGCAGAGAATTTTTACCGCTGGGCTACAGAGGTTGTGTGAATAACAAATTGAACTTACTCTAGTGTCGGAATGATGTAGTTTGTCTTCAGGTCATTGAGGTAAGCCCCATTTATGGCCGTCCCTTCAATGACAAATATCACCTCTGACTGCATAGCCTCCATCGACACAACCATCTTGCCTTTCTGCAAGCTCTACCTGCAAAGATATTAACTTCCGGTATTAACATTCGGAGCGCAAACATGGACTCCATTCCAACTGAGAACTTGCGATAGGGAATCTATATCGCCACCGGACTTCCACAGAAAGAAGTCGGGGAAATGACCAGTTGTCACGAAGCCGACACCAACTGTGAACAGGTGTTCCTCTAGTGTCCGTTGAGTTTCACGCATGTGACCGACGCGCAACAGATTAACGCTGGTAGCTCCTTTGATGGGGGTTCCATTGAAATACCTGTAGAACAAACTAAGCACAGATGTTGCACCTGTGCTTAGAGGTGGCAATGTTGTAAAACTTTTATCTAGAGTTATTTACTAACAATATTACCTATTTCAATCCGATGTCACGAATGTGAAGATTGTAAAATGATATAGAATGTGACGATATAGACATCTACATAAACAGACTCGCATATTTAAAACAGCAAATCGGCCATCTTCTATCACGTCATGGAAAATAGTGATGTTATTGGAGATACTGTAACTAGCTTTATTTTTTTCTTCTCTTTCTATATCTTATATTATGTTTAAATTCCATTTTCCTCACCTCTTTTATTATTTAGCACCTCTAACGACCACTTCCCAATGTTCAATCAGACAAACCGCCCCCCTTTGCAAACAATCAAGCGGGTTAATCAAGTATTTTAACAGAGGTGGTCACTATTGAAGAATCTGATAGCCCTATACAAGACGCCCAGTATATTGGAATCCAGATTTACTTGGGCTTCTATGGAGCCGCGATACTTGAGCTGGTCTGAGATAGATACTTACTCTGAGCATTTCAACAGTCTTTATTGGGGAGGGCGCTCCTGCCAAATTGCGCCAGACAGTCATTGAGCTTCTTTTTGCCGAGGTCACACCCATAGGCACAGACTTAAAGAAGGGAAAATAACTGATTTTCTGTGCGCTATCGAAGTTAATAGTTATGACAGTATTTATGAAGCATCCAATACAACAATGACATAAAATCAGTATCGTTTAGATCTAGTTAAATCATCAAGCCAAGTTTTATGATGTCTTCGGTACCTATTTATTTATCATATCCACCAAATATTCCGATTTGGGGCAATTGTAAGTCACATTTCAAATCGTAATGTCACTAGCGTTTACATTTATGAAGTACAATATTATTGAATAATTACGTACCTTTGAATATATACCATTGGCAAAATACAATATTCTCAAAACCATTTAACCAACTATTACTGTCAATTACACCGTAAATACATATTTAAACGAATGGAAATGCGAAAATGTCTAACGATTCTAATGAAAAATATTTCATAAACACCACAGACGCCAATTTCTTGCAATGTTGACGATAGAGATGGCGATATTTTTTCAAAACCGGTTACTTTCACTTTGTCCCGGTGACTTTGCTGTCACTGTCGTTAGTGATCGGTATTTAAAGCTTTATTTCATATCGCAGAGAAAAACGAAGAAAATGAATGTAGTTTTTAATTTTATTCACGTTAGAGACAGAGAAATATTAAAATTAATCTCAATCAGTAAAAAAAAAAAAGTTAGTTCGTGGTTTGGAAATAGTATGATAATCCTTTGATATTACCCATAAGTAATAACCGAATTTACAGACATACTTACTTTATAAACATGTGCAAACTCAATTCGTAATAAAAGTCTCAGACTAGACAGGCCATAAACAAATTGCACAAAGGCTATCCGCGTGCAATTTGTTCAAGCCGGAAACCATCGTAAAGCTTAGGGTCATCGTAAAGTAAGTACCCTCAAATACTATTTTAGAAAGTCGGCATTATTTTACAAAAGAACAGCAATAAAACATAAAAGGCGTGTAATAAATGAGCGGCCCGCCAGACAATACGGGTCATAAAAAGTTCTCTACAGATGGTCACAGGCAACAGGGCCTTTTGGACGAGAGGACAGTCGGTTTTAGGCTTCCGCCCAGGAAGGTACCTATTTTCGCCCTTCGGACAGGCTGCCCAGGCCCTCTGACGACAATTAGTGTTACGCTTCCGTCCCAGAAGGAAGTACGATATCCGCCCTTCGGAGATCTATTGCAGAGACCGCCCAAGCTCTGCACCGCGAGTGAGTTTTACGCTTCCGCCGAGAAGGAAGTCCGATCTCCGCCCTTCGGAACCGCCCAGGCTCTGCACCGCGAGTCGACCCCACGCTTCCGCCCAGGAAGATACTGATTTTCGCCCTTCGGAGATCTACTGTAGGAGTCGCCCAGGCTCTGCACCGTGAATCAACCCCCCCCCCGCTTCCGCCCAGGAAGATACTTATCTTCGCCCTTCGGAGATCAAACCTTCGAAGACCAGCCACTGGACCCTGTACAGCCATCAGTAAAGGGAAGTGCCTCTGAACTCTCATTATAATTATTCCACCCTGTCATCCTATGAATACTCACGCAAAGACGAAATACCACACCTGAATATACAAACTTTTACGTAAGATAACTAAGATTTTCCCGTATTATATATATTAAGCCAAGTGAATCTCTAACTCTAAGAAACAACATTCTCGTGTAATTAAGCCAGTGAATCTCTAGTTTCAAGAATACAAACTTTTACGTAGATTTAAGAAAAGTGAATAGTTAATTTTAAGAACCGTAGAATTAAGTACTTAAGTCTAATTTCAATGATAACTTTAGTTTAAGACTAACCCCACGATTATAACAATAAATGCCTTATAGTAAATACATAAATTGCTTTTCAGTTCCTAACCTTTTTGCGTTATTCCTAGAATTATAACCCACTGCATTAATTAGCGTCTTATCAACTATATCGATGACGACATTGCCGATAATATGATGTATCGTTGCCGTTTACATCAAATCCATAGATATACCACTCTCTAGATTTATATATTCGAGCTTTTTGTATTAAAAAAGTTTATCACGATTAAAGTGCCTTCCAGACGATCGGATTTGCCCAGTGGTTTCGCCAATAATGGGCAAAACGAACCGTATGGCGGCAAATTCCTGGCCAAGAAGAGGCGTGGCCATAGGAAAGGAGAGCGGAATTCCGAGATCTAGTATTTTGGTCAAAACCAAGCGTCATTGGGCGGACCAGTAGTGTGGCCGACGGAAAAAAGATGTTAATCGAGTTTTTATTTTTTGACTTGGCAATAATGGCATTACTCCTTTTCTCCGCTGAGCGAAGCGGTCTTGAAATTTTAAATTTCGCTTTGGAAATCGCGCTTTATTTATCGTTTCAAATAAAAATGATACATGTCTGTATCCGATACAATCCTCAGATACATATTTGAATAAGAATTTTTCCTAACATTAATTTAATATTTACATTATTTTCTTCGATTTGCATTTCCTCAGATAATTCGCAAAAGAAATACGCCTCGGAACAAGTCTGTCTCACGATTTGAAAAGTTAATAGGTATATTTTTTTAAATTTTATTTATTCATATTAATAGTTTTTGGTACAAAGGTTAGATTATTTTCGACTAACAAACTTTTCCGAATAATATACCCGTATTGTATTAACTAAGGTTTTTTGTTGGTAAAAGGTAAAAAAAAATTGTATTTTATCATATGTGACTTCCCCCATTATGCAAAAGATACCTAAAATAGGTATTCTTTTTCTTGGATTATTAATATCAATATAATAGCTACTGTAGCTGTCAAATGTCAGCGCGAAGGTTTTGTTTTTGTTTTGAACACGGAGGTGTTCGCATAAGGTGTACACGCTCCCGCCGACGTACAAATGATTACTAATAGATGTAGTATGTACTGATGTAGCAACTAGAAGCTAGGAGTGAGCCGTACACTCGCGGCTATGTTCATAAGACCACTGGTGAAATACGCCGTCTGGCGGTAAAACCCAATTTCGGTTAGGCCACCCGCTCGTCTGGAAGGCACTTTATCACTACATGTTTTCCGATGTCTCTCCACGTGCGATGCAAGAATTGTTTAGTACTTATGTGTACAAATACTACAAGGAAAACTTCAAATAAGATATTTTTATGCTTTCCAAGGGACAAATATGGAGAAAAAATGGTACAATGCTATGAAACGACACCCGATCAAAAATCGAATTATTTCTTTGAAAAATTCGCCTTTGTTGTGAAAACCATTTAAATGAAAGTAATATTATAAACAATATTTATTTCCCATAATTTACGATTAATTCGGTATAATTCCATGTAAAAATTTGTGAGCATATGATTTGATTGCTTTGTAAATAATAAGAATCTCTGCTATAGTGTACAAACTTCTACTAATGTTAATTTTTTTTTTATATTTCAGCATGAAGACGTTGACAACATTGCGTGCATCAATACTCCACAGCCATATTCCATCCCAATCATGGATTAAATAATAAGGATAGTATGCGCTCGAATTAATCTACAAGATGTTTTAATTAAAGCGTAGTAAAGACTGTAGTTGAATTTCCAGTCAATTGTATGTTGGAAAATCATGCTCAATAGGCAGTTACTAAATACCCCGTGTAGGAATGTAGGTACTCGTACATTTTTATCGGGTTTTAAAACAAAATTGACGATAAGTAGTAAAACATGAGATATGCAAAAAGGAACATCAAATTACAAAGCCCAATTGTGACAATTTTACATAGTGCCTGATGGATAGGAATGTTTCACGTTACCGACAATGTTACCCTGGAGCGCAATTCCCGTTATTTTTAAGGAAGATTCCTTATCCTTTTCCTCAGGCTTCATATCATAAGATATAATAAAAGTCACTAGTCTTCTATGAAAGGAACCTTCGGTAAATTAAATCTCTGAATAATATAAGATTACGAAGTAAAAGAATTAATATTTGAAACAGTTACCAAGGCTATGCAAGTGTTAAAAATCTGACAAAAGTCATCTCGTGAAAAAAACGTGAGATTTTCCGGAGTACATTCAAGGCATGGGGTCGATATTTAATTGCTCACATCTCCGGCCCTATGGCACCGATTAAAGTAATTGTTTTAGTTTTCATATATAAATGATGACCCGAATGCGATTTCGTTGAACATCGCACTCAAAATATTCATGAAAAAAAACGTCAATTTTTGTTGAGATTTAAGTCTCTAATATATCCGGCACCGGTTATGGCATTTGTCTTGATTTTGACATATAAATGGCAGTTATGCGATTTTGTGAAAAAATCCTAGGTAATTTATTTCTACTGGGACACAGCAGAAAATCACATAATTTAAAAAAAAAAAGAAAAATACTTGCAGGTTCATGAAAATAAATAAAAAATATTTGCATACGCGGAGGTTCAAAAAATATTTGCATACGCGGAGGTCCAAAAAATATTTGCATACGCGGAGGTCCAAAAAATATTTGCATACGCGGAGGTCCAAAAAATTATTTTACTTTACGTAAATACAAATAAGTAAATATATACGGGGAATTGACGCCATCTTTAATGCTGTTAGTATGATACTTAGAGTAACAATATTCTCATATGATCATAGAACTGAGCATAAAGAGAGAGCTATATTTTGCGTGTATGTCAACTATTCGTATTATTGGGGAAGATTAGAAAGGTCTCTAGGTATATTATTACTCTAAGGTATGATATGACATTTGTCGGAAGTGCAAAAAATTAATTCTTGTAAAATTGTTAAGATTGAAGCCCCGGCCGTCGTCGAACACGTAGTGGGGTAAAAACCCAAAGCACGAATCTACAAGTGGCCTATAGGCCTAAGGGTGTCAGGTTGGGTTACATAATAACAATATGGTAATAATATTTTTCTCAGTTGGCAATATGTGAACTATTGTCTAAGAGCCCATTTTTAAATTGAAATAAAATAAAAATTGAGCATAATATCTTTAATTTAGTTATGAAAATATAATCACTTCAGTTTTCTTAACTAGATACAATAAACAAAACTTAATCACAACCTCTGTTTCATAATTAATAAAATATAAATAAAAATCCTCCAAAATTGGCACAAAAATCACAGGTTTGGCTTTAATTGGCATCACAATAAAACTATTAACTTATAATATTTTGTGCGCAGGAAAGGCACTATTTTCGAATGATCCCCACAAATGAACTTTTTGCACGCTGTACACGACTTGCTGGTGTTTTTATTGCGCGCTCTTCCACAGTCATGACAACGGCGCACTATATTACTCGACGTTCCCTCCGAGGTTGGTGGTTGTTTTGCTGCGTCCATAACACATAGAAAGACTTGAATTAAAAATGTGTGATTTTACCGAGTACATTCGAGGCTTGAGGTCGGGATTGGATTGCTCATATGTCCGAACCTATGGCACTGATTCGGCTTTGTTATTTTCTTCCTCGGGCATCCTTGAATTCTTTTACCATTCAATTACTGTCATGCATATTTTCCTGGCGTTCCTTTAACCGTCCATCCGCTCCGCACGTCCAAACATTAAAGCGTCCCTTTCCTATTCTTGAGCATTGTTTGAATATTGTTGGGGTAAAACTTTCAAATATAGTTTTATTGGAAAATAAAAGTAACGTACTTAATTTCACAATGGCAATGTATAATTTTAGTCATGTTTTCAAAATCGTAGCATTTTTTAATGTTAAATGTATTCGAAATTTAACCATTTTTATAAAAGAGAATGGAGGTCTGTATTGACTTTTGAACTGCACATGAATTTTTCAAAAAGGCCGCTTGGTTCGACACGGCTTTAATCATCTACCACAGAGTTCGACAATTTAGTTAAAACCACGCGCGGACGCTAAAATCCTCACCTTCAGTTAAATTTCATTAGTTTCATATATGAAAGGCCGACCCACTGTTACAGTTTATTTGAAAAAAATAAATTAAGTATGTGGTTTTATAAAAATAACTATTATTGGCTGGGGAGGGATACATTTAAAAAAAGGTTTAATAATTTAACTTAATTCATCCGTATTTTGTTTTTGTGTTTAATTCGTAGAACTCAATGTAATTTATTTTTTTAATTTAATGTAAATCAAATTTAATAATATTATTAAGTTCTGCAAGTATTTTTAGTTTTTATTATTGTGACAGCTATTTCGGCGTTCAGGGCCATTTTCAAACTGCGGTTAATCCACATTGTGACGACTTATTTATATGATTTTATTCACTCCCACCCCATTCTAATTTGGACGGGTTTTTTAAAATAATGATTTATTATCGGTAAAACCGATTTAGTTGGAAAATAATTAAAACTCTCTATTCTGTGAGGTTTTCACATTTATAATGTGTTTACCCGTATTTAACTGATAAGGTGTTATATTGTTTTGATAATGTGAACATACTTAGATGCGGTGAATATATAATTGCCCTTACTTTGTTAATTAATGTTATATTAGTATCATTCGTTCGTTTATTAATTTCTAATTTATCAAGTAAATTTAATCGAAGACAATTTTTTCTATATATAAAGGTTTCGGCTCGTTGTTGTCAAGTGGGACGTGATTATTTACTAATTTATAGATGTTCTGTGAAGTTTGAAGGAGTGCTTTTATTATTAAAACATCGTATATGTTCTTTGAATCTAGTCGAGAAAGCCCTTCCCGTCTGCCCTATATAGGTAGCGTTGCAGTCGGCGTGGTCACATTTTAATTCATATATGCCATTATTATTAAGTTTAGGATTTTTACTTTATGAGGTTTTTAGGCTTATTCCTATATATCTAAAATCTATATATAAACCAATTGTTTTTTATTATTTCCTTTGCAATTATTAACATTATTAAATATGATTTATATTAAAAATAAATTCATCTGCTAGATATCAGAAAAAAACATTAATATCTCTAAATTGAACACTAAGCACTCTCAAAATACCCACCACTATGTAGGAATAACTCAATTTAACAATCTTCCATTAAAATTTAAAAAAATTATAGAAAATATTCATGAATTCAGCCAAAATTAAAATATTTCATCAAACTATTGTAACAGTCTTTTATTGTTATTATACGAGGTGTGTTCAAAAGAAAAGGTGAATTTCGATTTTTTTCGAAAAGTATCCATTTTCTCCCCTTTAAAGTAATCGCCCTCAGATATATTGCACTTATGCCAGCGCTTCTTCCAATCCTCGAAGCACTTCTGGAATGCGCTTTTGGTATGCCCATCAGCTCGTTCTTCGATTCTGACTTTATCTCATCAATTGTGGCAAAACGCTTTCCTTTCATTGGTCTCTTCAGTTTCGGGAATAGGAAAAGTCGCAGGGAGCCAAATCTGGTGAATACGGTGGTTAAGGAATGATTACGGTGTTGTTTTTGGCCAAATAATCACAAACAAGCATTGATGTGTGAGCTGGTGCATTATCGTGATGCAAAATCCATGATTTGTTTTTCCACAATTCCGATCGTTTGAGCTGTATTGCTTCACGCAAACGTTGCATAACTTCCTTGTAGTATTCCTTATTAACCGTACGACCTGTTGGCAAGAACTCATGATGCACCACGCCATTGTAATCGAAGAAAACAGTGAGCAAACCTTCACATTTGATCGAACTTGGCGTAATTTTGTCGGTCTTGGCTCTTCTGGCCGCTTCCATTGGGATGATTGGGCCTTGGTTTCGACGTCATAACCATATACCCACGTTTCATCACCAGTTATGACCCTTTGAGCAAATCTGGATCGTCGTTGATGTCATTCAACAACTCCTGAGCGATACTAAGGAGACGTTGCTTTTGCTCAAAATTTAGCAATTTCGGAACAAACTTCGCTGCCACGCCTCGTTTCACGCCCAAAACATCCGAAAAAATTTCATGGCATGAGCCGATTGATTTGCCAACATCCTCTGCAACTTCCCTAATAGTGATTCGACGATTTTCCAAAACCATTTTCTTCACTGTTTCGATGTTTCCTTGGTTTGTTGACGTGGTTACAACTCCAGGACGCTCATCTTCATTAACATTTTCTAGGCCTTCTGTAAAGCGCTTGTACCACTTATAAACACTTTTTTGAGACAAAGTAGACTCGCCGAATGCTACAGTCAACATTTTAAGTGCGTTGGAGCACTTTATTCCATTTTTAACGCAAAATTTAATACATATTCTTTGATCCATTTTTTCAAAAATAAAAATCGAAGAACACACAAAACGTGACTAACCTTTCCAGTTGTCAAAAACAAACCACTAATCCAAAATGGCTGATAATGCTAACATATGATAAACATATGTACCAACATAACAACAACAAAAAATCGATAATCGCATGTACACAGCCCGCGAAAATTCAAAATTCACCTTTTCTTTTGAACACACCTCGTAGATAATATAGAAGTGATGAAAGTAGGTAAGTAATTAAAAATAAATTTAATAAAATAATTATGAAATACATATTACATAATAAATTTACATTAGACATTTTAAAAAGAAATTATCTTTATTATTAATATAAATAAAATCAAGAAAACAACCCCCCATAAAAATAAAATAAAATTAGTTATTATAAATAAAACTTCTATTAATAATATTCTAAATACAGTTATTAAAGTGAAAATAAATTTAACAGATTAGATATTAGAGAGATTTATTTTAAATATTTATTTGACTGTTAACACTTTTTCTAATTTCAAATTTATCTTACTGTAAATCAGTTGTATTCGTATGTAAAATGTTGAAACCGTTATTTATGTCAAAAGAATGATTTGTTTCCAAAATATGGTTGGCAAATTCAGAATAATTATTATTACTTGAACACCTCAGGTGCTCCTTAACTCTAGTATTAAAATTTAACCAAGTGATTCTACAAATTTTGAAGAAATAACGTTATTATTTGAATTACAAAAAACAGAAATTACGAGAAGTTTGCTTCTTTGCATCTATATTTTAGGTATAAATCAGGTTTTATGACAATAGAAATATGAAAAATGCAACGAAATCTCAACTCAAACGTCAAAAATGTAAGTCAGTACCTTAGTTTAACAATATAATATTACTGTATATTAGGACGCCGCCATAGAGTAAAAGACAGCGCGATGAGAGAATGCATTTCAAGATGGTAGATAAAAACACAGTATGTTTGCAAATGTAAGTATAAACGCAGTAACTTCAACTTAGAATCTGTATTTTTACTTACAAACAGCTATGAAATTGCAATTACATCAAAAACAACATCATCTTTTTGTTACTAAAAATTCGGTACTTGATAACTTCCCATATTCAACTCATTTTTGCTAACTTTGTTAATTACTGTGTTTTTACTTACCACGGCAGTATTATTGCCCTCCATTGAAATATTTATTTATTTAGCCCTATTGAAAATAATACAAAACAGTTGTGTTCAGTGGCGTGCATTGCTGTATGACGAAGAGTAGGCTGTAGTCTATAGATTGTGTAAAATTAAATAATTTGGTGGCCTTGAAAACTGTACTATACATAAAGGCCGATATACAGTTCCCTTTGGAGTGACAATGCCATGTATCCCATTTGATATTACTAAAAAATAATACCTTGATGAATACAGTATTTTTATTTTGCATCAACCAGAGTAGGTTGCAAAAAGATTTGAATTTCGTTTAGTGGACACATTTTATTAAAAGGTATTGTAATACTTTTGGAAAAATGACATTTAAAAACAAATCTCTTTTTAAAACTTTTATTTAGAACTTCATTTTATTAAGGTAGGCACAGATTTTCGGCCTCTCTGGAGTGCATGCCACTGGTTGTATTAACTATCTGTAATATAAAAATGGCAGAGCAAGTACACGGTATCGATTTACAAAGTATAATAATACATGAGATTTTACAAAAAAACCTTAACAAATTAGATATGTCACCAGTGTGATATATAAAGTGAAATAAATTATAAATTGAAATAAATTATAAAGTGAAATAAATTATAAAGTGAAATAAAATACAAAATGAAATAAATTATAAAGTGCAATAAATTATAAAGTGATATAAATTATAAAGTATAATAAATTATAAATTAAAAAATGAAATGAATTATAAAGCGTAATAAATTATTAAATGAAATAAATTATAAATTGAAATAATTTTTTAAGTGAAATAAATTATAAAGTGAAATAAACTGTAAAGAGAAATAAATTATAAAGTGATATAAATTATAAAGTATAATAAATTATAAATTAAAAAATGAAATGAATTATAAAGCGAAATAAATTATTAAATGAAATAAATTATAAATTGAAATAAATTATAAAGTGAAATAAATTATAAAGTGAAATAAACTGTAAAGAGAAATGAATTGTAAAGTGAAATAAATTATAAAGTGAAATAAAATACAAAATGAAATAAATTATAAAGTGCAATAAATTATAAAATGATATAAATTATAAAGTATAATAAATTATAAAGTGATATAAATTATAGGGTGAAATAAATTATAAAGTGAAATAAATTATACATTGAAATAAATTATAAAGTGCAATAAATTATAAAATGATATAAATTATAAAGTATAATAAATTATAAAGTGATATAAATTATAGGGTGAAATAAATTATAAAGTGAAATTAATTATAAATTGAAATAAATTATAAAGTGAAATAAATTATAAAGTGAAATAAAATACAAAATGAAATAAATTATAAAGTGCAATAAATTATAAAGTGATATAAATTATAAAGTATAATAAATTATAAATTTAAAAATGAAATGAATTATAAAGCGTAATAAATTATTAAATGAAATAAATTATAAATTGAAATAATTTTTAAAGTGAAATAAATTATAAAGTGAAATAAACTGTAAAGAGAAATAAATTATAAAGTGATATAAATTATAAAGTATAATAAATTATAAATTAAAAAATGAAATGAATTATAAAGCGAAATAAATTATTAAATGAAATAAATTATAAATTTAAATAAATTATAAAGTGAAATAAATTATAAAGTGAAATAAACTGTAAAGAGAAATGAATTGTAAAGTGAAATAAATTATAAAGTGAAATAAAATACAAAATGAAATAAATTATAAAGTGCAATAAATTATAAAATGATATAAATTATAAAGTATAATAAATTATAAAGTGATATAAATTATAGGGTGAAATAAATTATAAAGTGAAATAAATTATACATTGAAATAAATTATAAAGTGAAATAAATTATAAATTGAAATAAATTATAAAGTGAAAATAAAAATTAGCTAAATATTCACTACGGAGTGGAAAACTCGTATATTTAAGTAAATTATTTATGCCTTCGATAGTTGCAGACGATAATAGATATTTTAATTACATATTTGATGACACGTCATAAAGCGTAACGAATTCATTAGTTGTAAAAGTAATAAATTCGATCCCTGAGGCGCATGTGTGGATTGTAAATCTGGAAACCCGAAAAAATGCTAGGCTGGTCTTAGCGAACAAGATTAAGAAATTGCAAGCGAATGAACGGAGAGTGGAACGTAAGGATAACATACAAGCAGTCGGGGTCGCCCGACGCAACTAGACCAGAAACAGGAAATATTCGAGAGGGATCTTGTCGAGAGACAGAATGTCAGAAGACTATGTATGAAGTAAGGAGCGTATGTCAATACAGAGTTTGTGTGTCGGTCCATCCTCTCTGCCTACCATAGGCTGGTGTAGTGTGTGCTAACGGAGGTAAAGAAGTTATAGGTAACGTTGGTTGCCAACTTGGGTGCGGCTATTTGATAAGCAGTTTGGTTTGCGCACATATAGATAGATAAGAATTTATTTGTAATACAAAAAACCATCCATTTAGACAAGAAAATGGAATAATAAAATCGGATTGAATCAGCCGCTCCTTGGTTATGCCGCTCCTGTGCGCAACACACGTTGTCAGTAACTGAATATATCAAAAATTCTCTGGACTCACATAAAAAATGCATTGGCATATTTCTCGACTTTTCTAAAGCCTTTGATACCATAAACCACACACATCTGTTTAACAAACTTGAAAGTATAGGGATTACTGAAAATGAACTGACCTTTTTAAAAGTTAAATGGAACACAGAAAGCAAACGGTTAAACTTAACAACATAACCAGCAAATTTATAAAATCGGGGTGCCTCAAGGAAGTACTCTGGGTCCAATCCTGTTCTTAATTTACATAAATGACCTATGTCACATAGAATGTGAAAGCGAAATCATGAGTTTTGCAGATGATATTGTTATTCTATTAAATGGGAAAAATTGGTTAGAAACATTCAAGAAAGCAGAAATCACTCTAAACAGAATCAAAACATGGCTAGACTATCACTCACTCACACTGCGGACTCACTCACTCACACTTAAGGAAAACGGCTGCGGTGCCTGTTTCATACAAAACTAAATTTTGGGTTGGAGGCCAAAATACCCATCCAAACGGAATGATTTATTTTTTTAATTAAAGGTTTAGTAAATATCTAGTACGGATGAGAAGTATTTTATTTATTTTTGTTTTATTTTTTTAAGTATGTGCCAAGAAAAAAAAAAATTTCATATTTTTAGAGGCAGCTTAGAAAATTATTTTGCGGGTTTATCGTACTTTTTAAAAAATATATCTCGTTTGCTATGCAAGTATGATTACATATATAAAAATAACATTTAAAAAAAAGGTTTTTTCGGGTCGATATTTTAAATTCTGTATGGAAAATTTATGTTCCACCGTAAATTGGTCATTTTTAATTTAATTTAAAGTCTACCATAATGCTTATTTTAATATTTTTAAAATAAAATTTATTTTATATTTCATTATATTTTCAAAGCAGACTTTTTTTTAAATCACCGTTAGCCCCTAAATAATTGTTAAAGATGCCCCTAAAATCGCGAAAAATCAATAACAAAATTAAAAAATTAACTTACTTTTTTTAAAACAATCAGGAATGTCCTCAGTACGAAAGATTTAATTAATATATATACATGGCTCTCTGCCAATCACTATTAGAATATGGTATTATCAGATGGGCAGTGCTAAAATGATAATATTTTCAATTTACTGATTAGAACACAAAAAGCCATCATGGAAATTATACTTAAAGTCCAAAGCTGTGAGAACTAGTACTGATGAAATCTACAACAAACTTAACATTATGTCAATAAAACTACTTTACATTCATAAATACAAAAAACAAGAAATAACAACAATCACACATATTACAAACACTAGATCTTAAAGCACATACGACAAGGAACCACAAACAACATTTGAAAAAAAAAACTTCTTGTACTATGGTACTAAACTCTACAACAAATCCCAACATTCCTTTAAAAATCATAATAAATTTAAATCAAATACAGACTAACACCGAAACCACTAAACTGCACTTAAAACACCTCACCCAATAATTATTTTTATTTTTTTCATTAATTTAATATTTTGTAAATGAAATCCTCAGCAGGGGAAATCCCAGTGAGGATATCATTATTTATTACTTTGTTGTAAAAAAAAAGAAGATAATAAAAAAATTATTATTTTTATTATTATTATTATAAACATAAACAAAAATTGATTAAGTAGGTAAGTAATTAATTATAAATGTTAATAAAAAAATATTTTGAAACATTGAATAACAAATTTATATTAGAAATTAAAAAAGAAATTATTTTTATTATTATTATTAATATGAAAACAAATTCAAGAGCTATTTAAAAAAAAACACTATTAATTATATTTAACACATTATTAATGCTTTTTCTGATTTCTAAAATTTCAAATTTTTCTAATTGTAACCCGGTTGTATTTGTATGTAAAATTTTTAAACCTTTATTTATACGAAAAGAATGATTGGTTTCTAAAATATGATTTGCAAATTCAGAAAAGTTGTTATTATTTAAACACCTTAGGTGTTCCTTAACTCTAATACTGAAATTTCTACAAGTCTTTCCTATGTAAAAGAAATTGCAATCTTTTAAAATGAATTTATGTAAGCCCAATTAATTTTAAATATTATCTTTATCTTTGTTATTTAAAATACACATATTTTTTAAATTTATTATCAGCATGAGGAGCTGCTTGGAAAGTATTTGGAATGTTTTTAATTATTAAATTTGATGTATTATTTAAAAAAAACAAATTTTTTCTCCACTGTTTACATCAGTTTAATTTAACATCAGTTATTTGTGGATATACAAAAGAATTAATAAACTTATTTTTAAACTTTTTCTAATATATTATCTATTAATTTAATACTAACTAACTAACTAACTAACTAACTAACCATCACGCCGTTTCCCCGCAGGGGTAGGCAGAGAGGACGGACCGCCAAACAACTCGATCTTGGCATACACTTCTTGCTTCATTCACATTCATACAACGCCTCATACATTCTCTTCTGTTATTCCGACTTCTGACATGGCCCGACTCGAGTATTTGATTCACTTGATCGTGCCATGTCTTCCTCGGGCGTCCCCGGCTTCTTCTTCCATTCACATTCGCGTCATATATTCTCCTTACACTCCTTTCTTCGTTCATTCGCTCTACATGCCCAAACCATCTAAGCGTCCCTTTCTTAATCTTGCTCACTACGCTTACATCAGCCTTGCATTCTTTACGAATCTCAACATTTTTCACTCTATCATACATGGTTTTACCACACATTCGTCTCAGAGATCTCATTTCTACAGCATTCAGTCTACTTTCATCCTTCCTCTGCCAGTTCCATGCCTCACTGACATACATCAAGGTTGGTATCAGCACTCCATTGTGGACTGCTAGCTTCGCTTCCTTGGACAACTTTTTGTTTGCGCCAACCGCGTTCAGTCCTCCGTTAATGGAGTTTCCTGCATTCACCCTTCTTTCAATATCCCTATCAGTCTTTCCATCTCTCGTAAACATACTTCCCAAATACACAAACTCATCTACCTGCTCCAAGTATTCATCATTCACAACTATATTGCACACTGTTTTCGTACTCTCTCTTTCAAACACCATGACTTTAGACTTACTTACATTCATCATTAGCTCATTCTTCATACATACTTCGTTCATCCTAGATACGAGGGACTGTAGATCTTCTATACTATTAGCAATCAGCACCGCATCATCAGCATACAACAGGCAACAAACTTGCAGACTACTCATTTTTGCGCCCAAGCCCACCTCTTTCAATTCTTGCATACAATTATCCATGTATAGATTGAATAACCACGGTGACATTACGCAGCCTTGCTTAACACCTTTTGTGATGTCAAACCACCCCGTAAAATCACCGTTTGCCCTAACACATGCAACGCTTCCCTCGTACAGAGATGCGATTGCCTGTATAAGATTTGTATTCACTCCATACTTTGGACAACACCTTCCATAACTTTTTTCTGTCAACTCGGTCGTATGCTTTTTGTAGATCTACAAAAGCACAGAAAAGTTTCTGGTTTTTTGCCAGAAACTTCTCTGTGAGCATACGCAACGAGAAAATCTGATCCATGCATCCCTTTCCGCTCATAAATGCACCTTGCACATCCCATATTTTATCCTTTGTTTTCATTTGTACCCTTTCAATCAATATCCTACCATACAGCTTTCCAACTGAACTTAGTAATAATAATAATAATTGGATTACTTCTATAGCGCCGTTTTCGTGAGAAAATCACCTCAAGGGCGCTTTACAATTAATTAAATAACATATACAACCAATACCTTACAGTTAAACTTTAATTACTAATGGCTTATAAGTAAGACTTATGGCTAGGGACTGACTACTGAGACTTATAATTAGTGACTTACATCTATGGCTTATAGGTAGTTACTTACCAACTAAAAGTTATAGCTAGTGACAATTTAAACTTAAGTAGGCATAACTAGAATAAAAACCTAACACATATATAAACCTAGTACCTATTTAAAACTAATACATATCTATGACCAAGTGCATATTGTGTATACAATACTGCAAAATGACGTACAACTATGGCTTAAAACTAGCGTCTTACAACTAACATACCTATTTATAATAATATAAATACCTGTATGATTATTGCTCGTGCTGTCAGTGGTAAAGCACACAAAAGTGTAATAATTTTTATTGAAATTAAAGAAGGTAGTCTGGGCGGTAGAAGGTAAATAGGAATATAAGTAAATTCTCTTGGACTGAGTACTCGAAAACACCATTAGACCAATGGGTTCGTTATTCTGGAAACGATAATTTAAAAAGATGAGTCTTTAGTTTTGTTCTGAATTCAGTAGAGCTCTCGATTTTTCTCAAATATGAAGGGAGTTTGTTCCAGGCTGTTGGGCCTGCCACCGCAAAAGCTCGGTCTCCGAAATTGGTATTGGGATTGCGTTTAGGTACTGAGAGTCTTCCTATGGCCGTTGAAGACGCTGATCGAAGAGATGATTGCCTAGTGTTGACATTGTTTGGAAGTGTTTTGGAGCAGGCTAATAGCCCTGTGATTTCCACATTCCATGCGTGACCCTTTACCTTTGTACAGAGGCATGATCACAGCCCTTCTCCAATCTAATGGGGTGTAACCCTCCTCTAAACACTGGTTAAAAAGTTTGCATAACCATGTGAGAATTATACGGCTATCTCCTTTAAAGTATTCAGCAGCAATATTATCGAAACCAACAGCCTTACCATTCTTCATACATTTAATTGATCTCTTATTTTCATCCATGCTGATTTTGGGAACATTCACGCCATCGTCATTCATACCTGACTCGCCACTGGAATCACTATCACTCGGGTTGCTTTCGAAGACCTCTTCAAAGTATTTCATCCATCTCTCTTTTATATCTTTCTCATTCGTCAGCATTTTTCCATCTTTCGATTTTATCACTTTCACACATCCGCTTTCTGGACCATTCCGGGACCTTTTGACTTCCTTCCAAAACAGTTTAATGTTTTCTTGGAAGTGGTTTGTCATTTTGATCCCCTCTTCCTCTTCCAGGCGTTTCTTTCGTTCTTTCACTCCAGCACATACTCTTTTCTTGCATCCCTTATAAACTTCTTTCGCTCTATCCCTCTCTTCGCTAGAAGCACTGCCAGTCGCTATCAGACATAACCACGCTTTCTTCTTCTCTGAGACCAGTGCTTTAATCTCATCATCCCACCATGCATCACCTTTCTTCCTACCTTGCGTACTTATCCCACATACCTCTCTAGCAGATTCATAAAGGCTCACTTTTATGTGATCCCATGTTTCGTCTATGCTCAGACCGTTCATATCCTTATCATTCAATCTCATCTCTACACAATTTTCATACTTACTTCTTACATTATCGTTCTGCAGTTTCTGTTTAATTATATTTAATTCATTATTAAAATTATGTTTAACTAATCTACTAAGCATGGAATGAAAAGCTGATAATTTTTGAGCAAAAGGATGATTAGAAGTATTACGTATAACGATGTCTGTGTAAGTATATTTGCGAAATATATTAAATTCAAATTTATTATTGACAATACAAATTTTTAAGTTTAAGAAATTAATGTTAAAATTTCGTCCTATTTCTAAGGTGAATTTAATCTTTTTATAGAGTTTATTTAGGAAATTAAGGAAAATATTAATTAGTCTTTCAGTACCAGTCCATATACAAAAACACCTTCTACATATTTTTTTCCAAAAATAAACAAATTTTAATACTAAATCAGAACTATTAAAAATCTTTAAAAAAATAAATTATATATATATAGAAAGTAAAAACAAATGTATAAAAACTACTAGGAAAATCGGGAAAAAGAAATAAAAAGAAAGTACAAAAATCTTCTTCACATATCCCCCTTTTCAGCCTGCACCTCCTTCTGAAATTTAGTTCACAAATTTTTATTAAACTGGCTAACATGTTGTAAATTTTTGGGACACAGTATTCTAAGGCTCTTTGACCATATTTATTTAAGTGTCTGGGAATTATAATTCCATCTTTTGCAGTTAGTTTAGGAGCATGTACCAATATTTTATTATATGCAGATTGAGATGTGCTGACTGCTGACTCACAATTTTAAGCCAAAATAAAGTAAAAACAGCAATGATTTAGGTACTTAGGTCTTTGTTTATATTCTGCTTTATTTAAGAGTAATTCGACCATGGAATTTTGTAAATTGGAACAAACATTTTTCGTTTATAAAGTCTACTCACTATAGCTCTGAGCCGTGTGCAAACTTTTTATATGGTATATGAAAATTCCATTTAAAACTAGAGTCAATTGTCAAGCCCAGATAAACATATTCTGTAGCAAGTTGAACATCCAGACATGAGCGTGGCTGTATTACAGAATTATGGATGCAATTAAAATTAAGAGAAACAATTTTAGAAGTTCTGGTGATGTTGGCACAAGAAGATCTGATGTGTGCGTAAGTGAGTTTTTTTTTTTTTAAATATTTTTTTATTGATTTTAAAATAATACCTATAACTAATATTTCATATTACCTTTCCATCTATTTCCCCGTACATGAAAAGGTATTATTAAATAATCTACTCGTATATACCCTGCGAGCGGTAGCCAGTTTGGCCATCCCTGCCGTACATTAATTGAGTGTTTTTAAAAGTCTAACAAAAATATTGGCAGTGGCTTTGTGGCCACGAAGTGCAGCCATCTGCGGGGGAGTCCTGTGTTCTGTATTTCTCGAGTTCACCACTAGCGCCAAATGCCTCTCGTCTCCCTCAGGAAGCATAGTGTCGCCCCGCTGCGCCATCTCAAACACTTCCTCGGCTAAATGCAGCAGTTGGGTAACAGAGGCACTGCGAGAACATTGCATAGGCGTATTACCGCTTGCGTCTCGACTGTTGTAGCACCCACCGTGCTCCAACAGACAACTCACGATATCGGTGTTCCCTTTCTTAGCGGCAACATGCAGAGCTGTGGAACCTCCCGCTACAGTTTGAGCGTTGATAAACTTATGGTAAGCTTTGGGTTTGGTCCGCTTTACGTTTCGCAACAAGAGACGGACTGTTTGTCCACAAGCTCGGGACGTCGCGAGGTGCAGGGGGGTGTTCCCCTTCTGCCACATGGCAGTAGCGTCGGCTCCGCTGTCCAGCAGCAGCTCCATAACCTCCACCGTGGCGGCAAAGTGCAGCGCCGTTCTACCCTCGCCATCCGCAGTGTTCACGTCCGATCCATTCTCTATTAATCTACGAACCTCGTTCCCATCTCCTTCACTGACTGTGTTTAGCAAATCGAAATCACAAGAAGGAATACAGCTGAAATCTTCATTTCGTGAATTTAATGTTTTTTCAATATTTTCTAGATATTTATCTTGCCATGTAAAAACTGAGTTATTGGGGCCAAAGATTACATTCCTCGCATCCAACTGCATCTTATGAACTTTCAGTGCCTCCTGCAAATTATTCTGTAAGAGATAAACACGCGTCATATCAGTTTGAGTACGAACAGTGTCCTCATGACATAGTCCCAACACGTTCTTCTGAATAGCTAATATCTCTTGAAGGAGTTGCAAAGCTTCATCTAGTTTGTTTTGTTTTATAAGAACATCTGCCATACTGGTTTTGGCCGTGAGAGTGCCGGGGTGATTCGGTCCTAATATTTTTTTTTTGTTCTCGTAAACGGTTTGAAACAAATCTAAGGCTTCGTGGCGCTTCCCTTGGGAAAGCAACACCGTGCCAATGTTGTTTTGTTGAGACAGAGTCTCAGGGTGCTGGGCTCCCAATATGTTTTTGAATATTTGGTAAACTTGCATAAAAAAACGCAAAGCCTCTTCATACTTACCCAGGTTGCTGAGCGCAGCCCCTGCGGTGATTTTAGATTCCATTAGTTCCTCATGCTCCTCGCCCAGCGCTTCCTGTTGCCTAGGTACAACTTCCTGGAGAATGTCCCACACCTCTTTGTTCCTTCCTTGCTTGTGTAATAATAAAGCTATACTACTCCTGGTCTTCAAGGAGTCTGGGTGGTGAGGACCAAATGCTTCCACTCTCTTCCTATAGATATCTTCGAAAGAAGGCATGGCTGCCATATATTTACACTGTTCACACAATGCTTGCGCAATTAGATACTGTTCGTTCAGCGTCGATTTTAAAATATCCATACCTTTTATAAATTCTTTATCATGAAACATTGAATCCACCATGTCGGGAAACACTATTCGTGAAATCAGCTTCAACGCATTTATGTCAGGGAAATCATTTTTCATAGCAACAACCGCAAGCGTTTTGCCATCGGTGTCGCGAGCCTTCATCACCGCCTTTATGATTTCTACATTCCGTATTGTGTTCATATCATTAATTACTGTAACATCGCAAGATCGTACTTTCTGGAAACAGACAGCGACTATTTCCAGTAAGTATTTGATATCTTCATGCGTAGCTAAATCCAACGGGGTCTTTGTGTTGCCAGATTTGAGGTTGTGTACTGCGCCATTTTTCAACAAAGATTCAACTATTTCTGGATGAGAGTATTTGGATGCGTAATGCAGAGGAGCATTGCCGCCCTTTCCAACAGCATTGGGATTGGCTTTCCTCTTTAACAATACGTCGCAAACCTCTTGAAAGCCCCTCCAGGAGGCGATGTGTAAAAGCGATGCGTTATCAGAACTCCTCACATCTACATATTTCGTTAAGTCTTTAATCAAAGTGACGACCATCGAAACATCATTTCCCTTGACGGCCTTAAATAATTTTCCAATTGACTCTAACACATCTTTAATATCTTGATTATTAGTCAAATCTGAAACGGTTCTTCCTAAGTTGTCTGTGGCATCATACATGGCACCGTTATATAATAATAAATTGACCATCTCTGTGTGTCCCCCTTGGGCAGAATAGTGAATAGGCTTAAAGCCGCTTAAATTAGTGGAATTAATATCAACCTGTTTGTCTATCAAGTATTGAACCGCAGCTAGATGCCCTCCTGCAGCGGCGTAATGTATCAGGGTCGAGCCAGTGGACTTCTGATCATCAATACTCATCCCATGCTCCAGGAAGAAGGCCAAAATCTTGTGGTGGCCCATTATAGCGGCTATGTGGATGGGTTTTGAACCTAATCCGTCTTTAACATTTATATCAGCTCCTCGGTCTACCAAGAGCCTTGTTACTTCCAAATTACCCATTGTAGCTGCGAAATGCAGTAACGTCCAGTTGTCAGTAATTAATCTCGCGTGAATCATTGAGGTGTTTGGTATGTGGTTCTTGGTGTCTGCTTCATTCATCGAAAAGCTGATATTAGCTTTTGCTTCCAAGTCCTGTAACTTTTCCAGAATATGTGGATTGTTCATTTGAAGAGTATATTGCATCGTCCCGAAATGTGATGCAGAGAAATTAGTATTGGCTCCATTTTGAAGTAAAACTTCGACAAACTCCGTAGGGTCAGTGGGCCGGTTGTGGCCACCTTAAGGATTTTTTCGTTTTTGAATGAGCACCAAACTTGCACATAAATGTAAATTATAATTTTTCCAACATTAATGTACAATAAAAATACCTGTCTTTAATATATGTAAATATATCCAGTAACAGTTCTTTAATTATTTTTAAATATTTTTTTTTCATTGAACTGGACCCATGCATTAGTTGTGGCCACAATTTAATCAGTTCTGGCCACACCCGTGTGCCAGTTTTGGCCACATGAATCTATGTAGGGAACTTACATTTTGTATCTAAATTAAACACAGTAATGATTATAAATCGATGTTTATTATTCAAGTTATACAATAAACTTATAAAAAAATAAGATTTAGCGCAAATTTAGACCTGAGAGTTCGATTTCGAAAGTATAAAAAGAATTTTGCCTTTTGGTTGTACCTGTAAACAATGGTGGTGGCAATATCATTTTAATATCAATCTCAGAAACAGATGCCAAATCAGGAATTTGTGGCATTGTGAATTGGCTACCAGTGGTATTATGTTTTCTCAGGTACCTTATCTCAAACTCATTGTCTTCGTCTTTTGAACGCAATATTTTGCCGACATAATAAAAAGTGGCTTTGGGATTCTTGAATTCAACCAGGACATAATCTCCTTCCAGGGGTGTTTGATCTAGTTCTTCGAAACCCGACGGCTTTACCTGTGGAATCCAGTCTTCGCAGTCCGAATGAGATGTATCACGCAAATTTTCTTCCTCTGACGTCTCTGAAATTTCAATGTTCGGTTTCTTTTTTTTTAATGTTCTTATTTATTTTTTTAGCTAGTTTTATCTGTTTTTGTTCTTCTTTTCTGTCTTTCTCCTTTTCCTTAGCCATCATAATATCTTTCCATTTATCTGATGTTAACACCGAAGGAATATACTCTCTATTTCGACTGGTAGTATTTGTCTTCTTTTCAGGCCATATGACGCATTTTTTCACTAATTCTGCGGCATTAGTCGGCATATTCAATTCTACAATCACAGAAGAGGATACAATATCTTTTGATGTTGATGCTGATACGTCCAGGATTTCTTCGTTTACCGCTATTGGAAATGAAGGTTCAATAACAGGAGTTTCTGAAGGCGTTGTAACTCGATCTAGATTAATACAAGTAAGATCTGTATTTGGCAATGGAGTATTATCGTCTTTGAAGGCCAGCCATACTTTATACAGGAACAACCCTTCAGTACAACCTGTCCAATTGACTTTGAAATCTTTAAGCATATTTGGTTCAATTTTACTCTCCAAATACTGTAGATGAGTCGATTCCACTAGGCGCATGTTTACATTAGTTTCAGTATGTTTTGGTGCAGTTATAATTCTTTTATAGTTTACAAAATCAGGACCAAATGGATAAAGTCCGCAAGACTTGAATCCAGCTTTCACATTATTAGAAAAATTTGTATCATTTATCAGAATGTTGTTCAAAGCAGAAGGGAGATTAAATTTTGTTATTTCTTGTCCTTCAATTCTCCACTTACGAATGTACTTCAACCAACGTTGCTTTAAAGGAAAAAATACAGCCACGTCCAGTGGCTGCAGCATATGTGTTGTGTTTGGAACCAAGGCTATGACGATAATTCCGTTGTCTCTGCAAAGTGAACTCAGGTGAAGAGTCAGATGGGATTTATGTCCGTCTAAAAATAATACGATTGGAAATATTGTACCCTTTTCTTTGAGATAAGGCAGGAACACATTACCAATAAATTCATAGAGAGACTCAGCAGTCATCCACCTTTTGTCTGTCTTACCAATAGACCAACGATTAGGTGCATTTTGAACTACATCTGAATTCATTCTTTTGTATTTGTAAAGTGTCAGAGGTGGAGCTAGTTCTCCAAGAGCATTTACTGTAAACAGAGTAGTGATATTTTCTTTATCACTGTTTTTTGAAGTGTCGTAAACATGTTCGCCTTTCGTCGATAAGACAAGTCCACCTTTGGGGGCTAAGAAGAATGAAGTTTCATCGCAGTTCCATACTCGAGCAGGATCTTCAAAAATCTTACATCCATCAGGTCCTAACAAACTAATGACTTCTTCAAACCAGTTTCTGATTTTTTCTTCGGTTATCAATGCGCGTGCCTTGTTTATGTACTCTGCATGTTTTTTGCTTAAATCAGGATGTCTCGTCATAAATGACTCAATCCATGTCCTCCCAGGGCGATTATTGATGAAAGGAGTATTGATGTTGCCAGTAACAACAATCTTCTTTACGGAATCTAATAAACATTCCCTGTTAATTGGAAAACCTGCCCGGGCACAATCTTTAATCCACCGGACTAGTGACATCTCTATTTCTATACCAAGTACAGCTTGTGGTCCTACGGTCCCTGAGGCCGCTGGTGCACGTCCACATATTTTGTTACGCAAAGTACTACGGGGGACTTTGTAGTTTTTACTAGCAGTAGATACCTTCATACCTCCTTTTATAGCATCGAGTGCCAAAATCACTTTCGATAGTGAATAACAAAAAAGTTTGCGTTTTGAGTGCACAATAGCATCTTTCTTCTTATTTGCCGGAGTCATTTTCACAGTTCTGAAGAAGAAACATAATAATTTATTAAGTTAAAATATCAAAATTAGCGGATATGTACATTTTTTTAGATAATGGCCAAAACTAGTACTGTATGGGAGCCACTTGTGGCCACCAACGTGGCCACAAGTGGCTCCCATACATTTGTATAAATCCTTGTGTCAGTAATGGCCACTTCGAAAAATCATGTTTAAACAACCAATTTGCTAAAAATAACCTCAAAAACATATTACTTTACCCTTTTATAATGGGTACAACTTGTTTTCAAATAAAACACCAAAAGGATTACAAATATATATTAATATTACTTACAGTGGGTTCCTTAAGGTTTTGGATAACAATCTCAATAAAAAATTCCGCAACACTCATTCGCATCGACCAAACACAAACTGTTAACAATAAGATTTATTGTGTCACTTATCAACGAAGACCATTGACAAATATGCATTTTGCCATAGAGTAAAAAAAGATTCGATTTTATTTAGCTTATATTTCGACTTGTAAAGTTGAAAATGGCCAGAACCGGCCCAATGGCCACAACCGGCCCACTGACCCTATGTCCTAATATTATTGCAATCAATAAAGGCTCCTGTGTGCAATCCGCAACATTAATACCTGCCTTTATCAGCGCCCTGGCTATTAGCGCATCACCACTTACAGCAGCCGCTGATAAGAGTTCTGATCCTTTTTTATCTTTAATATTGATGTCAAGATTTTCATTCTTCAACAAATTTTCAAGTAAAAGTCTATGCCCAGAACTAATTGCAGTTATCAGAGGTTTACCTTTGTCAACATTAACATCCGCTCCATTAGAAATTAATATATTCAATAGGTCTTTATTGTTATTCCATGCTGCGCACTGTAATACGGAAGAACCTGTAGCATTCAAGTGGTTAACATTCGCCCCGTATTTTAACAAGATCTCAACAACCGCCTTGTGATTTCCACTGACTGCCAGGTGCAATGGGGTGGTACCGCAATTGTCTTCGGCATCAACCTCAGCCATTCCCTGGAGCAATGCTTCTACCATTGGACTATTTCCGGCAAATGGCGCAATATGCAACGCTGTGCGGCAAAACTTTCCTTTCTCATTAACATTGACTCCTTTTTTAGGCAACATGCGGATAGTTTTGTCAGTGAATGTTTTAGTAGCAGCTGCATGCAACGGTGTATCGTTAATATTGTTTTTACAGTTTACTTTATCTCCCGTCTTAATCAAAACCTCTGATATTGCATCATGTCCGTTTGCAGCGCTGAGATGCAGAGCTGTACAACCATGATCATTTTTACACGTTACAGTGCACGTGGAACGAGCTACCGGCAGATGTTTTTCTTCCTTCATATAATCCGGTCCTCTTCAAGACAAGCATTAATAAATCTATTCCTACAGCCCCTGCCGTGCCCTTCTGACAACGCTGCCTAGCCAGGTGGTGATATAGTTTCCCTGTATTTACACCGTACAGACAGGAGTGCTCTTGAGAGGTATAACATTAAAGCTCAAATTTCTCCAATTTTGCAATTATTGGCGACTCTCACACATCCGAAGCCGGCAATTCTTTTCATCTCATCTTTTTTGTTCTCATCTCCTGTGTGAGTGATCTCTGTTTCTCCTTCCTAAGTGAGGATGCCATCCGCTGGAATTGTAAATCATCTGTTAGTGATGCCACGTGCCCAGACTGCCCGGCTTGAAAAGTCGCACTTGAGAATGGAGATTGGATAATTTTGGAAAGTGAATCAAGCAGAACTTCAGCGAGTAAACATTGTCGCATCAGTGTACGTCAACTGCTCCTTTCTACTCACCAATATTTATTCTCGTTGAAGTCGTTAAACTTATCTGACCTTTTAACTTCTAGTGTGCTGAAATTACCCATCGGATATGCAAAAATTATATCTGTTGAACGACGGCGTATCCGATCGAAGGAGACGGGGAAGAGGAAAATGGGGAGGTACCTGGATATTCAGATCTGATCAAGAAGTATGACTAAACCCATTTCAAGCAACGTTTCTATTCTGAATGGTGGTCTTTCGTCAGTGCAATACTGAAAGTATCTACCACTCTGGAACTTGCCGCAAATGTACTATATAATTTTGAATGAATTGTGAAGTAACACAAATTAATTGAGTGAAATTTACTTGCACGCGCGGGGACTTGAACTCACGACCTCCGGATTCATAGCCGAGGATTGTAACCACTCAACAATGGAGGCTGTTTTGTTACATTGTTTTGCAACCCTCCCCCTCCTACTCCCCCATTCAAAATCCTTAACAACTGGAAAGTATTTGATGACATTGGTGGGGAGTTCTCCTTTTTTTGAAAAACTCCCCTCACGCCCATTGAAGATTAACTAAAATGAAAATTCTCTAATGTGCAAACATCTATTATAACAATAATAATATTTGATGATTTGTATAGCGCCGTTTATGTGAAAAATCACCTCAAGGGCGCTGGCTTCCATTGCTATGGCGGACCGAACCAAATTAACATAGAGAGAAAAAATAACTGCATTGTTTTAACAGAACATATATTTTCCAATAATATATACAAGAATCAGCAAACTATACAAATTTATGCCTTTTAAATATTCATATTATAATTAATAATATATATTTAAGATATCATCACAACCAATCTATACTTCTATGTCGATATAACATCCGAATAACATACATTGGTTTAACATAGTTCACTTATTCATAAATAGTAATAATAGAGAAATCTTATTATTAGACCAGTGTTAAAGCAAGATTTATATTCATTGGAAGATATTAAAACTGAGAACCTCTCGCAAACATTAAATTAAAACTCATTATGGATATAAAACTCGACAGTTTAGTCTGGAGATCACATCACATTATTGTGGAATACACCATCGGAATTAAATCACCGTTACTTCATATATTATAGTGAATCACCGTCATTTTAGAATGCTTCTCTTATTCAAAGTGAATTCATTCACATTTTACAATGATTCTGTTACTTCAGGGTGAATTTACTATCATCTTAGAATGAATTCATTACTTCCGAGTGAATTCATTGTCATTTTAGAATGAATTACTAACTTCAGAGTGAATTCACTCGCACCGTAGAATGAATTCATTACTTCCGAGTGAATTCATTGTCATTTTAGAATGAATTACTAACTTCAGAGTGAATTCACTCGCATCGTAGAATGAATTCATTACTTCCGAGTGAATTCATTGTCATTTTAGAATGAATTACTAACTTCAGAGTGAATTCACTCGCATCGTAGAATGAATTCATTACTTCCAAGTGAATTCATTGTCATTTTAGAATGAATTACTTACTTCAGAGTGAATTCACTCGCATCGTAGAATGAATTAATTATTTCCGAGTGAATTCACTGTCATTTTAGAAAACATTCCAAACTTCAGAGTGAATTCCGTCATTTAGAAAAACCTTGCCATCAGTTTAGTGTGAAGCGACCATCAATTTGGTGGATACCGTGTTGTTACAAGACATAACCCGCAAAAATATACAATAATTCTTTAATAACAAATGTTTGGTGTTCAGTTTACTAGCTAAATAAGTCAATAAACACCTTATTCTATTCATATTGTGGAGATAACAAGCGCATCAGCAGATAATGGAAATAAATTCGTTGCGTTTATTTAGAAATTTAAGAAGTGACAACAATAAATAATATTTAAGAAAAATTGACAATTGATAAATGGCAAAGAATTTTAAATACTAATAATTAACATCCCAAACCGTCGAAACAAAATAAATTTAACAACATCTAATTAATTTTAAATCATTTAAATAAATCACAATATGATTTTTATATTTATTTCATACTGGTGGTGTCTTATTACAACTAAATTATTAGGTATAGATTTGTCATAAAAAATCTTTCCGCTTATTTAATAAGTACGATTAAAAATAATTTTAATTCATTGTACAACAGAAAGACGTTGCAAAACTTTTACTTTGCAGATTTCTTAGTTTTGATTTAATGGGTTAAGTTTCTTTTAAGTTTTTTTTTCAAGAGTTCTTTCAGGAGCCAGTGTAACTATTGCAACCTCATTTTTTGAGGCTGAAGTAGGGAAAGGGGAAATATATGAATTAAGCGATTCTAAGCAATGTTTCTCTGAGAGTATTTTACACTATGAAACAGTGGCATGCACAGAGTTTTTAATCAGGGTTAGGCTGTAGGAAAAACGGTGAAATAATTGGTATTAAAAAAAACCAAAGACATGGTATTCGCTAAGAATGGCCAAGCTGCTGATTTCAGCCGATGTTGGGTGGGATTACCCACCACATCAAATGTACAAATAACCGCTTCATTTATGCATATTACAAGACAATTACTGGACATACCAAATTTTAATATTTTTTCAATCAGACAATGCATGAAAGAAAGCAGACTTAATATGAAAATTATTTCATTAGTAAAGTTGTACTAATTAATAGAGATACCAACAGATGGCACTGATTGATACATTTGTGATTTGTACAGAAAGGCACTGCCTTTTTCAACACTAACTCAAACAAGTCTTCCCTTGCGCACACATGTACAATTTTTGTATAGAATACAGTCAACATTTAAACATGACATGTGCATCATTTTGCATACTTAAATCCTGGTTTTGACACGTTACAGTAAGGCGGTCGGTGGGGCAGTGCGATTTGCAACTGAAACTTTGCCCGTATTTTTCAAAGTGTAGACTGATTTCTTACAATAATTTTATAAATATTAATGTTATTTATATGAGTAAGGTAGGAAAGGCAGTGCCTAGGCGTCTGTGTGGAATGCACGCCTCTGATCTAAAGCAGGTGCAAACAGACAATATTCTAATTAAATTGTGTGAAATATTCCGCAAGAATAAAATGAATTTTTAAATGAACCCGAAGCTTTGGGTTCAGAGTCAAGGACCTTACAGCCCTGTCATCGATGGCGTTAAAATTCTCTATTTAAACCAGTGCAATGTCTTTCTGTAGAACTTGAAAAATCCATTTTGGATTAATGACATCATCCATTTAGGCACTGAATAGAAAATCGGTAAAAGTGTGATCTATACCAATTTATAAGAAAACTGATGTCGCCGAATTGCATAAGACCTTTAACTCCTAGGCCCCAGACAGGCTAATGAAATTGATTATTTGTTGAAGAAATGATTTCAAAACATCAGTTCAATTTCACCCATAAAATTGATCTTGCTGCGGGCACACAGACACACTTCTATCGGTTTATCTCTTCGGTGCAATAAAACATTAACCTAATCGACTTAATATTAAAGTAGTTACCCTTTAGTGGATGTACATTAATTTTATTCAACATGGAAGCATAATTCAAAAAAGGCTATTATCCCAATAATGATATTGGATTTTAAATTACATTAAATTTATACAACTTTCACATTAACAACATACTTTAATTAGTGCAACATTGGCTACAGTCCGTCGGTAGGATCATTAGAACGAAGGATTCACACAATTCTCAAGGTAGATCTCAAAGTTTTAGTAATAAGATAAGGTTGGAGATGTAGCATTATCATCAAATGACCAAACAGCGGCAATTTAATTTATTTTGACATTTGAAAAGTCCCATTAAGCACAGATTCTAGGTCCGTTTCGGCCTTTGAACAAATTGTGATCAACTGCCAAGCATAACAATTGTTCAGCATCATAGCAAATACTATTTAATGACAATACGCACAGCTCCTGACATTTGATGGCAACGTGCTACACTAGCGCCATCTAGCGACCCGAGATGTACGAATTGTTTAAAAAAATATTCAATTTAATAGATTTTCTGTGAAATATATTCTCAATAAAATACTAATTTAATAAACTGCGAGAAATTTTCTTTAATTTCTTTTTTCAGTTATCTTTTGGCTTAACGTATTACAATTCTTATCAATAATTTTTATTTATATATGCTTTAATGAGGACATTAAAATATTTATATCTATTTAAAGCATATACAAATAAAATTTTAAAAAAATTGTAATATAAGCCAAAATAAGTCTAAAAATAAGAAATTAAAGGAAATTTCTTATAATTTATTAAGTACTTTATTCCCTTTCTAAACCACCAGACCGAGCGCGAGCGTCGAGTGGCGAGGCTTATAACTGTTAGTACAAACCTAACAGCCGCTTTAATATTTTTTCATGTATGAGCAAAAAAGCAGTAAAGTCATGTGTAAGTTACTTAATATTTATTATATGAATTTTCGATTTCTATAATTTATTATGAATACATTTCACAGAAAATCTATTAAAAAACCAATACCACCAAAGCGCGGGCGTTAGTGTACAATGCCATCTCATTGTATGGATAATGTCAGAAGCCGTGCGTATGTTTAAGGTATTTGATCACAGAAAAATCTTTTCAATTTGATTATTACTATAAATGAGCATGTGATTGCAATTTCATATTACAGTATACAATTTACCCAGTGCGAACACAACCAAAAATAGATAAGTTATGTTCAGTAATTTAAAGACATTCTTACACAATACCTTTTTTCATCCAGATTGCACGTGTGTTGTCTTTGTCTATGGAAAATTCTATAGAAAATTCCATAGAAAAAGACAATCCACATGGAAACTGGACGAAAAAAATGATTGTCTAAGAAGGCCTAAAGTCATGTTTGTGCTTTGTTTATGGTTTCAAATGTCAAACTTATGAATAACCTCAACTCGATCAAACTTACTTCTTTTTTAACGAAATTCTCAGCAATAACAAGCCTACAACAATTTACATATATTGTATTAATCGCAAATATATCAAGTGTTTCATCTAACGAGTCCGAATCCCATCTGCGTTAACCATTCTCGGTTTGTGCAAATCATCATCCAACAAGTCCAATATTTACAACCCTGGGCCAAACTGAGGACTGGGGAGCACTTGTGCCTTTCTGCTGATCACGACTTGTTAAAAAGCTGAAGCGGACCAAGAATTTGTATTTAACGGAGACCTTTCAAATGTAAATAAAAATAAAATGGAGCATATTGGCCAATTGGTACGAATATACGAATCGGCAGTTGAACGATGGAATACGAATGAACAACACCAGCCAGGAGCACTCCTGTCCCGGTGTGACAGGTTCACCAGGGCACACAATGATCATTTTTTTGTATCTAGTTAACAAAAGCAGAGATTTTTTTGGGCCTATCTATAAAAAAAACCATAGTGTTATGAACAAGTGGAAAAATATGCAATTTAACAAAATGATATATTTCCTTATTTTCTGCCTGGAGCCAGTGGGACTATTGCATTCTCGAATTCTGGGTATGTTGGAGGTAGGAGGAATTGGGGAGGGGAATGAGATGTGAAAAAGGAAGGTTTGCTATTCAGATCTGATCACCATGGCCAATGCCATTTAAAAACCAGGTTCCAAATTTGAATAACGCTCTTTCATCAGGGTGATACTGTTTGTGTTAAAGTGCACTTGAGGTGAACCTTCACAAAACTGCGCTATAGAAATTTACTCTTATTTTTATTCACGATTTGATCAAAAGCTGAAGCGGGCCGAGATGGACCTTCCGTGGGGACCGTTGATATGATGGAGTTTGAAATACTCAGCCTAAGAGTCTCTCAAATACACTTTTCCAGTGCGCTCGGTACAAACGTGTTTTGTTGAAATTTATATCAAAAGCAAGTGCATAGTTTGGAAATTGATAACAACTTAAATAATAATAGTGGTGATTGTCAATGGTACATGAAGACAAGCGGGTGCTTTAATTATTGTCTATGCCTTTAGCGCATTCAAGGTATATATACAATGTACAACATTGCGAGTTGTCGTAAATTATGTAATAGAACTGCGTACATAAGTAAATGAACAATAATAGTCATTTATTATTTATAACAATATTTTACATATGTAACTTTTTTTTACAGGGTGACTGGTGAAATATCGCAGGACCTAATGGAGGCGATGTATGTATTTTTTATTTTCTGTGAACACCGCCGAACAAGTGTTAATTGCCAAAAGCCAGTTGGACTATGGAATCCCCAATTGGGGTATGTTGTGAGGCCTAAGGGAGTGAAGGAGATGCGGAAAGGGAAGGTTGGGAAGCAACTTGCTATTGAGATCTGGTCACCAAACACGGCTAATACCATTTAGATTCTTAATGAAGGGAGTCGGGTGGGGGAAGAGATGGAGAAGAGGAAGGCGGGGAAGTAAAAAGATATCGCCGTATACACAATGATATACAATATCTTCTCTATTAGCTACCTACACTATGTCACATTTAATACCAATCACCCTGTAATAATGTATTACTTTGTTTATAATGGAATAATTTTCTTTTAAAATGAGCAATGTCAATATTTGAGAACAAAACAAATTAATACAAAATCAACAGATATGTATCATAATATTTTTATTTGATTAAGAAGTAAATTTGTATAAGGAGTGTGATTTATAGTGCTGTAGTTTGTTTGTCTACCAACCTGGAGACATAACGTGATGGCATGGCATAGCATGTTACATTGCAAAGGTGGCGGTGGCGACAAACTTCAACATTCGCTCGTTGTGAATATTTGTCCGAATATTCACTCGTCTCGAATAAGGTTCACGGTGCACCAATATTCGGCTCGCACTCCGAGTCGAAATGGAGGACACAGAGTTCCTTCTAATCCGATACTTCTATTTAAAGAAGAAAAGGTGAAAAATGTTTTAAAAAAAAAATCTGTGTGACAAATGAGAAACTGGAAAATGAGAAAATGCCAAAAAAAAATATTTAGGTATACCAACTAAGGGGATCCACTTTCTAAAGTTAAAAATAGGTGGCAAAAGGGTTGAAATTCCCGCTTAACACCGGCCGGCCGCATGTTTCGATTTACAAAAAAAATAACGCGTGTTTTCTTTTATTTTGTCAGGCACAATTATTAAAATGTCTTACGGTCATTTTCTAAAAATCTTTATTTACCACAATGAACAATACGACAATATCGGAAAAAGGGTTCGTAAGTAGGAGATTTTGCACTTTAAACATTTTTTTAAAGTCTGATACTTTATTTTTTTCTAGGCTTATAAAAACTCACTAAAAATGCCCAATTAAATGAAAGGCCAAGTGTGTTCTACTTACAGCATTTAATTAAGCAACTATCATATTTCTCTAGGCAATCAAACTTTCAAACCAAAAACACATGATTTTGTATTATTTCCCATTACATCGCCTTAACAGACTCCCGCGCGATATTCGCACAGCAGTGACTGACATGTTGCGCCAAAACCGACATCCGGTCAGAGGACGCTTGGCGCTCCGCCGCAAGCGGCTCAGATCGCTATATATGGCGAATATTCTTATTGAAATATGTTCACAAGGAGCGAATGCAGTCAATTGCCACCATAAGATGTATAAATAAAAACATAGCAAAAAGCCAATCGAAAATCTTACAAAATAAATAAACAGGTAATTAAAATTTATTCAAATATCGAAAAAAAATACTAAAATTAGATTAAAAAAAAAATTTATAGCAGCGTATGAACATTAAAAAGGCAAGTAACAATATTAAATTTAATAAAAAAATTATTACATTTTTTAATATGTTGAGGCCTTGTATTGGAAGATTAAAAATTAAATTATTTTTAAAAATAATTTATAAGGTACCAAATATTTATACAATATAAACTTTATATATTAATAATAGGATGTGAATTGTCAATGTAACACTTTGACCATAGCAACATGATGGCATCTTTGAAACGTAACAAATTTATTTTTTTAAATGCTGCTTATCGTTTAAAATACGTTTTTTTTGTCATTTGAGCCATTTTTTTTTCATGTGCACAATTTAAAATTAATTTCATATTCATTACGTATATGTCTTATTTAAAATTTTCTTCATTTTATTATTAATTTACACAATTTGATCATGTTTAAAAATTAAATATGCAGAAGTTGGAATACACAAATGTTTTATTTTCAAGTACATATTTTTTAATAGGAAAGCCGAGGAAATAACAATAATTAAAAAAATTAATTATTTAGGGGTTTAATAATGCTTTTTAAAGTGGTAACCAAAATTATGAAAACATAATTCATAAGAAAACAATTTTACTGTTAAACAACAATGTTACATTTGTTACGCAGTATTTTTAAATCAGGTAAATAAAGCAATTCACCAATTTACATATGTATAACAAACAAAAAAATGATGTACAATTCATAATTGAATTGCTAGCCCATTTTTTCAATATACTTGTATTTACATCACACCGTTTAGGCCAATAATAAAAAGAAAACAATTTATTAAATTCCATAAAATGTATGTAACACTGTTAAATTCAATAAATAAATTTCAACTGAAAAGCATTAGAAATATGAAAATTCCATGTGAAAAACAGTGATAATATCTTTAACCCATTGTATACCAATTAGTAAAATTAATATAATATAATGCGATGGGTTAATTATATACAATATTTCACAAAGGTATAATTAAATATTATATTTTGTATATTGAACAACTGAGATTTAGGCCATTCTCAGAAAAGAGAAATTAAAACAGTTCCTTCACTGGAGATTGAATCTTGGACATAATTAACCCATTACAAGTAAAATTAATATAATATTTACTTTATTGAACAAATGGGCACTAGGCCATTCTCTGAAAAGAGGAAATAGAGAAATTTCTCCACGGGGATGGAATCTAAGACATCCGCTTGAAGGGCGGGTGCTCTGTTCACTGAACTTTTTAGGTATCACATTGTTATTAGTGAATAACATAGAAATATAATAATTTGAATGTAAAACTAACTATCTAGTCTGGTTTAGGCTATAGCCACATCAAGCTTTAGGTTTCTTACGTATCACAATAATATATTTTTATATAAACTTCCAATAACCTTAACCGAAGGGCGAGCTTAACTTAACATTACTAAACCATATATAAATATAACATTATACGTTAAATATTACCTAATATAATATACACGATCCTCACGAGCCATAAGGTTCAATTTGTTAGATTATTTACCTCTTACGGAAAAATTTTTGTTACAATTTTTTTTTTATGTACCTACCTTCTTTTACGGGAGCTTTGAAACATATTGTTATTAATTTACCAGAACAAAATCCTCACATTTCTATATCCCCAAATGGGGTATGTTGTGAGGCCGAAAGGGAGAGAAAGGTGAGGAAATACCCGGCTATTCAGATATGGTCACCAAACACGACTAAAAGTCATTTCAAGCAACATTTCATTTCTCAATTTTGGTCTTTCTCCAGGGCGATACTAAGAGTATATAACACTTTTTAGATAAAATATAGAAAAACAACTAATGCACATCAAACAAAGTGATAAAAAGTAAAATTTTTTATAGATTTTTTAAAAATTGTTTGTGACCTTCCGCTAGCCGGGAAGATGCTTTACCAGGTGTGCCACCAAAACATATTTCCCCACTGCTGTTTTTGTATGAACGTTTAATTTTCTGCAATTGTCGGCATCCACATTTTGTAAGTAAATTTATAAATACAAGCAATGAAAAGCCTTTGTCTTTTAGTAATGACCGTGTATAATATTAAATGTATAAAATGAAATGATTCCATCCGATGTCTTTATAATGGGTATTCTATGGTTATAATTTATTTATTATAACAATATTAAGGCAAAATTTATTTTTTAAAAGCTTCCCTTGCCTAACTACCATTGTCTATAGATTTGTTAAATAGAAATACCGTACCTAAATACCGACGCAATACGCATTAGTTATTGCCAAATGATTAAGCATTCTCAAAGTGCGTACAAAATATCCTCATTCATACGCATGTTTCTTTAATTAAATTTTCTATCAACAGCTTTATTAATACTTATTACAATTTTAAAATGATTGTCTTTAACAGATAAATATAATTTACTACGAATAACAAATTCGAAACATGCTGTATACAAGCAAAGATTCTGTATGAGTAGTGTTCTATTAACCTTTGGAAGGCCAAGCTCCCGCGTTCTATTGTTTCCGTAGTGTGACGAGGGTTAAATTTTGCATGCGGCCCGTCGAGTTCATTTTTGTAAAAAAATTTTGCAAAATTATATTTTTGTAAATTGTACCTCTGTTCGTGTCTTATCAGATAATGTGTTTAGATATTTATAAAAATGTATATATATATATGTCATAAGTAGTTTCCCCAGAATAGCTACTTATATTCTACATATATATATGAAAAGAAAGTATGCTCTTACGTTGTCCATCGGAAACGCCGGCATTCAACGGATACTTTGCGTATCCGATGGGCGTCCTCGGCGCACTAGAAGTTAAACTATAGTTGTGATACCTTTAGCAATAATTTATTTGTTAAAGACAATAATTTAGAATTATAAAAATACAATTTTGAATACTGTTTCATATTAATTCTCTAGAAGCACAATACCTCAAGAAAGGTTAGGATTAAAAAAGAATTGGAAATTGGCATGGAAAACATAGTTTGACCCTTAGTAAAAAAAATAACATTTATTTATTATTTTAAAGGTGTTTTATCATAATATTTCAAAAAAGAAATTTGCGATGTTTTCAACAAACTTTTAGTTTCGTTTCTTAAATACGAAAAAAATAAAAACTTCATACGCATATAATATTTATTCACTCTTGGAGTAGGTACTCACTATTTTACTTACTCAGCCAAACATAAAATATGGATCACCATCTGGCAATCACTACTTCTTTATGGAATGGCGATATACAATGTCAGGCAGCAAAAGAGAGATAGCGAGGGCCGACCTATGAATTCCATAACAAGAGACCGAGACCAATGATTATCATATTTATATAAATTGTAGCTACTTATTAGGGGTTATTAAGGTAAATAATAATAATATATGAAAAGGTATAAGAGAGTAGAGGATGCGTTGTGTCTAGCGCTCTAACATCGAGAGGGGTAACAGCTGCAGGTTGAGTCCGATGGAATCCACGGACAAATTGACGAGGTTATTGTAAGCGTTGTTTTCCAAATCTGAAAACAAAACCAACATTAAACTAGAATAAAGTTAATCCCGATTCAATCGGAACAAAATTAAAATTTGTCAAAGTGTGATTTACACCAAATACTCCAAATGACAATACCTCCAGCTCCGGACATCTTCCATACATTGAGTGAGATGGCAACATGCTACACTAGCGCCTCTACCGGCCCGGGCTGCAGCTTCTGGCCTGTATTACTATTATAATAAATATTTTATACCCTTTCTAAGCAATACAGAGAGTGCGCGAGCAGTGAGGCTTTAACTGTTAATACAACCCTAAAAATATATATATATATATGTAGAATAATTTTCTCGGTTTACCCGGTTTTTCTCGGTTTACCCTCAACTTCCTTAAATAAAAATAACCCGGTTACTATGCGTAAACAGCCTATTAAATGCCCCACCCCTACCCCCACCCCTTTATCTACACGCGTTCTGCGTCCTAGACTATTAAAATGATTTGCAACCACTTAGGTTTTGACTTTTGGATTGAACGGACACGCTCAAGCGATCAGTTCAAAACAAAACTCAAGACATAAGGCCTCTGAAGATGGACAATGTGATTTGTCCGAAACGTCAGGAGTTAAAAAGTCCTTCTAAGGACTACATTACGCGGGTAAACCGAGAAAATTATTCTACATCTTACACCCGTGAAAATCTCAACCATAACATATATATATATATATATATATATATATACAAGCAAAAAGGGAGTAAAGTTATAGTTATATGTAGATTATTAAGAATATATTTCACAGAAAATGTATTAAAATGTATGAAAAATATCAATTCTGCCAACTCGTGCCGCTAGAGGTGCTGGCGTAGCATGTTGACCAGGATCAAATGTCAGGAGCTGGAGGTATTTGGTTGCGCCGGTAACGGTTCAACTTGGATAGCCTTATAGTTGATTTATAGCATCCTTACAAACCTACCCAATTGCAATCCATACCTAGCTCATCGACTTTACCCGCATCAACCGCATGTCCGCCGTGATTTTGTTCACTATGCATAAATTCTCACTCGCAACTTGCCGCAATATTTATATTGTGTTTGTAACCGCCGCGATCTATCGGATTGTGATCCCGCCGCAGATGAATATCATCTGTGTTTTTTTATGTTGAACTCTTATTATTTTATAATTTCTTGAAAACATTAAAAAGCATCGCTTTCAAAACATATAGAATATATGTGTATATTGATAAAGTGGTGAATACAAATTAGATTTTTTAATTAATTTATTAATATATTATTTATGTGGTCAGTGCATCGACAGAAAAGAAGAGGCTTGTACAGAAATAAGGATCAGGGGTAAGTCTTTGGATCCCATCTTACCCGCCCTATTTTAGTCCATATATTATATATTATCTTCTTCATTTGTAATTGTTTAAATTGTGATAATGTTAATTTACGAACCAGCGCACCCACTATTGTCATTTAGAGTATGTGTTTTTTTGCAGTGGCATGCAGTCCAGAAAGGCTGAAAAGCTGTGCCTACCGTGAACCATAAAAATAAATCGAAAGAAGACTGTCATGAAGATGTATTCGTCATGAATTTGATGAGAAATTGATAAGGGGCAAAAAGTCAAACGTCATTCGGTTCTCGATCCAAATATTGAATGACAAAGATTTATTTAACCGTTTTCGAAAATGAAAAACATGGTGTTTGTATGTTTTAAGTAAAAATGAAGAGAACCGAACTTATTCTACTTGTTATAAAGTACATTTTGGCTTGTTTTTCACGGTGCAAATGTGCAAAACGAATGTACTTTGGCAGCTTTAGTAAAAGTCAAGCTAACACCTTATTTTTAAACACATACGTTTATAAAATATTAAATGTTGGTTCATGTATTAGTTTTTAAAACCAATTATGTGTATAATAAATATTTCATTTTATAGTCATAGTCATTTTACTGTCTATGGAAAGTGGGCGGGCACACTCAGGGTGATTAATGATAAAAAAATGTTTGGAAACAGGCAAACAGAGTATTGCTCAATAAAACACTTGGCTGATCGGTTCCTCATTGATCATTTGAAAATTTGGGAGGAACGGCGAGTAGTAAGTAAATGATTTAATTTGTTTGATACTAAGTGGGAGTTTATTGTATAACTTTACAATTAAAAATGCAGGGCTTCTTTGTCCAAAGATAGTATTGCACTTAGGGAACATTTAGCTCGTCTATTTACTTTAATACACTAACTTGAAAAGCTTACCAGCACACAGCCTACCTTTGGTCATATCTGTGGGCGTATTGTGTGCACAAAGTCAACTCAATTTTATAAATATTTGTGCAGTGGTTTTATCGGTATTCATTACGGTTAGTTTATCGATTGGACGGACTGGGAGCACAGAAATTCAAGGAGCAACAATGTACATAATAACAAGTGACGGGTGCAATTCTCACTTTCTTCGAGAGGAGGTGGTCACCAAAGCCGCTCCATGGGAATGTTGGCAAAGCCGGGGTTACGTCGGCTCTCCCAGTACTTGCCCGTGTATTGCCAATACTCTTCACCATTGGGCGCCACACTTTTACTGAAAACAAAAAAACACAATCAGGAACAGCTTGACAAGAAAATGTACCCAATTAATAAAGTGCAGCAAATTTTTTTCATTAGTGTTGCAACACCGAGTAATATCGATTTCAGAACCAATTATAGTAGATTTAAAAGTACACGTTTCTTCCACAAGCTAAGGCAACCGTTCATAGATAATACAAACAAAAGGAGATGCGGCGTGGAAGTGTGCTGACTGACGATCAAACTGCACAGACATAGAATGCAATGAAAGTTATGCGTTCGACGTGTAAGGGATTTGCAGTAGTATGGGTGAAAAAAGAAAAGTATATTTACCTAAACCATTTGGGCACGTGCTGCTTCTGTCCATCCTCTTCCGTGGCTTTTCTTCGGTCCCGCTGGGCTTGCTCTAGTTCTAGCTTCAGGTTCTCTGCCGCGTCCACATTTCCCTCCTCCAGCGCCCTCTGGTCTGGCCTGGGGGGGATAACAACAACAAATCTTTTAAATATGTAATATATTGGTATGAATACAAGTCACATGAGATCGAATGAGAAGCTCGATGATCCGATACATCGAATCCCTGCTACTCTTCATACAAAAGTCACAAATGAGGTGGCTCGGTCACGTCTGAGAACGTCAGAAGGCAGACTTTTAAATATGCAATATATTGGTATGAATAAAAATCACATGAGATCGAATGAGAAGCTCGATGATCCGATACATCGAGTCCCTGCTACTCTTCATACAAAAGTCACAAATGAGGTGGCTCGGTCACGTCTGAGAACGTCAGAAGGCAGACTTTTAAATATGCAATATATTGGTATGAATAAAAATCACATGAGATCGAATGAGAAGCTCGATGATCCGATACATCGAGTCCCTGCTACTCTTCATACAAAAGTCACAAATGAGGTGGCTCGGTCACGTCTGAGAACGTCAGAAGGCAGACTTTTAAATATGCAATATATTGGTATGAATAAAAATCACATGAGATCGAATGAGAAGCTCGATGATCCGATACATCGAGTCCCTGCTACTCTTCATACAAAAGTCACAAATGAGGTGGCTCGGTCACGTCTGAGAACGTCAGAAGGCAGACTTTTAAATATGCAATATATTGGTATGAATAAAAATCACATGAGATCGAATGAGAAGCTCGATGATCCGATACATCGAGTCCCTGCTACTCTTCATGCAAAAGTCACAAATGAGGTGGCTCGGTCATGTGCTGAGAACGTCAGAAGGCGGACTTTTGTTTTAAATGCTGACTGGAATTCCAGAGGAAAGACATCCAGTGGCTGCCTAAGTGAGGAGTTTCTAAGATAGTATTAACATATGTGACTAACCTGAATCTTGTATCGGTGCAAGGCAATACTTTGGACAATTCGGAGTCCAACTCATTCAGTTCCATGGCGAAGCTGGTGAACCCGTAGTAGATTTCAAAGTCTTCCGGCATGGTTCCTGGAGAAAATATTCGAGGTTAATTTGTGATTGTTTTCTAAAATATATTGGTTATTTAGTTTTTACTTGTTCATTAATAAAAAGACATTGAGGTCAAAGCTCCTGTTGATAATCTGAAGTGCTCACAATTACTCAAACTGGATAGAAACTCACTGAGGAAGTTAGTAGGACTTTAACAGGACCCTGTCACCTCAGGAAGCATGTATATATTATGCTAATATTGGGAGTGGGATCGTCAATATCGATATGTGTAGAAGAAGAAAAAACTATTCATCTCTGGTCCTGCCATAATGGAAAGAAGGCTCAGATAAGTTGTAAACCAGGGAACATGACGACTCTGGTGAACTTTATTTGAAATTGTTTCTCGGCCCATGGTGAAACTGTGATAAGCCGTCAAGCATGACAGCATGACCGCTTGCTTGAGCGCTGATCACACCTAAGAAACAACCCAACCGAGACTAGTTTGATTCAGAGAAAGTGAAATAAAGATGATGGTATAATACCTGGTCTCCAGATGCACTTGGCAGCGGGCGGCTGTCCGCAGAACAATGCCTCGGACCAGCGCCCAAACAGCTTACGCAGCACCTTCCCCTCCGGCGTGGTGATGGTCCCGTGGATCTCGTGGCGCTTGGCCGACCAGTAGCTCGCCTGCAACACGCACACCACACACATTAACAATGTTTATACAGAGTATAACAGGACTTACCTGGCAGACTTTAACCAGTGATTCCTGACCTTATATGTAGTAACAAATGTAGATAGTATTTTGATTGACGTTCTACTTTACAGTTAAAGGTACATTAAAGGTGTACAGAAATCAGGATTTATTCACCAATACTTTTAGAATGATTGTTACTGACCTTGACAAAGGTTAGTTTGCAGATCAGATTGTCACTGGTGATCTTCAACTCCCCGTACTGGTCCACCCAGCGTTGCCCGCCAAACAGGTTGTGGACACACGTCGTCACCTGCAACAATATTACATTACAACACTGTCACATCTACCAGCACCGCACACTGCAGAACAGTACACCACAACATTACTCGCTTACATTATCTATGAACACATTCATATTACAGCGTACATAAGCGTAATGTATCGTAAGAGATTGTCGGCTAGAATATTTTGACGGAGCTGGTGGCTGCTGGTAAAGTCTGCACTTGTGCAGTTAGTACAAACACATACTGTTAACACCGCCATCTTGGCATCGCCGTCAGTTAATTAATACAAATTCTGTAGGTAAGAGAGATGAAAAAATTGTAGCAGCGTAAAACAGCGATCGTTAATTGAGATCTAAGAAGTACCTACTTATGAAGACAATCTAAATAAATAATAATTTACATCTAAAGAAAAAGACCCTGGCAACAGATAAATATTTTTGATTATCCATTATCGGCAAAAGAAACAAATATATATACCAAAACGAACTTAGATGTTCATATCCTGTATGGCATATTTGTTTAAAAAATAACTGTAAAATATGTATCTCCATATTACCGACCTATTCCTATAATGCCATTGTTTGAAAAAATCCAACTTGTCAAAAATACACGTTTTGCACGTAAATATTTGGGACTAGAATGCATTCATCACCCCCATCCACTTCATGGTGATATTTCTTTTGCATCTTCTTTAAACCTGTTTTTGCAAGTTTTTACGCTTTTGATGGTATAAAAAGTTATTCAAATACAATAATATTACGAAACAATGTTGAGTTTTTTGTTGTTGTTTTAAATCTATATTTCTAGAAATTTTACTTACCGTATTGTTATTATTTTGACAGGCACGTGGTGCATGTGGTGCAATACAATAATAATAATAATAATACAAACGCCAAAGGAAAGTTAACCTTAAAAACTGTAGTTCACTCGTATCTCATGTCATAATTTCATAGTTGGTGAAATTATTGGAAAGAGGGTTTGCTGACCTACTTCTGGTCTCACGTAATCTGTTCCAAAAAAGTAATTTAATAACTTTGTTGAAAGAAGGTTCATTTCAGGTGTAATGTTTTGATACTAGTTTTAACATATGATGGTTTTACCCCCGAACTTCTAAAACCTTTTAAATGGGATGCAGTCCTGATAACTGACTTAATAACAAGTAAGGCGTAAATTTTATGATTTTCAGCAAAAAAGGACATTTTCAGGTATATTTCGCCGGTAGTTGTCATTTGTGATTGAGACACTGTCGAACTTTTAAAACCTCTAAGGCGGGAAGCAGTTTTAGTAAAACTTCATATCTGAGAAAAAACGTGTTTTTTGCAGCTTTTTATATGGAAATTTCAAGGGCCGAAAAACAAAACTTGTTAAGCGAGTTTCACTGTATCTAAATTTTCACTGTTCATACTTACTATGTAAGTAATTTTTATAACTTTCTGGGGAGTTGTGACATAATTGTTTTAAAATTGGTAAATGGCCATCGATCTATCTTATGATATCTACGGTCAAAACTGTAGCAAAACTTTTAAACCGTACGACGTATCACGCATCAGGCCACACTTCACTCCGATCTCTGAGAAATTTTTTAATGAAAATATCGTAACGTTTAATATGTGGCGAATCGGTGGGCACTTTGGAACGGAAATAGAGGAAGCACGGTCAAAAGTGAATACGCTAATGGCACAAAGAGGCATTGGAATCGGAACAATTAACTTCCTTTGAGTTAATTCCAGCTTCTTCTAGCCTGAAACCCCTATGGTTACCAGACAAAAACTCTTGACACTGCAAAAACGGGCAGTATATCTAATACATGGTACATACTAAAAAGAAAAACCCATAGAAATGTGTTGTAATTTCACTGGTCTGTCTTTTTCTGAGATCACACTTCATGGGATTATTTATTTGTTCTGTGATTTGATAGATTCCCATGTCTTACAGATTACAATTGTTAGAACGTAAATATCTGGTTCCAATGCTGTGTTTTCTTTGCTGTTATTTCTCGAGTTGTTGAGGCGATGGGTCCTCGACCCGAATAAGACGAGGGGAAGAAGATGGAATGAAGAATTGTATAGTTTTTTGAGGTATGAATGGCCAATAATAAAACCAGGTATTAATTAACAACATTAAAAGTATGACAGTTACCTTATTCCACATGTAATGGTCTCCGGTTTTAGGCAATGTGAGGTGCACGGTACTGGCCGGTTGGAACTCCATTGACTTGCCCCAGAACTTGGTGCGGATGCGTGCCTCCTGCCAGAAGATGAAGCTCTTGGACTCAGCGTAGCAGGCGCTCACAGGGGGGTGGTGGGATACCTACAAGATTACAATTCATTGGTGCTATATGGATTACCACAGGGATCAAACTTAGATCCACTATTGTTTACATTTTTGCAAATGTAATCTATTTGATTAATTATGTGGTTGAATACATACTAAATATATTAATCACATCACACAACAAAACAAAATTGTTAATTGCATTACACATATAATTATTGTAGTTTTGAACTAGATAGTGTGGTTAACCTCAAGGATCATATTTGAGTCCAGTATTGTTATATTTAAATAAAATGTAATGCCATTTACCTAAATAGGCTAGTTTTGGTAAACAAATTGAATTTTGAGATATACTTTGCCATAGTTCCATGACAATTCAACACACTTTTTACGTGATATAAAGTCATTTCTTTTAATGAAAAGTAACTAACTAACTAACTAACCATCACGCGGTTTCACCGCAGGGGTAGGCAGAGAGGACGGACCGCCAAACAACTCGATCTTGGCATACACTTCTTGCTTCATTCACATTCATACAACGCCTCATACATTCTCTTCTGTTGTTCCGACTTCTGACATGGCCCGACTCGAGTATTTGATTCACTTGATCGTGCCATGTCTTCCTCGGGCGTCCCCGGCCTCTTCTTCCATTCACATTCGCTTCATATATTCTTCTTACACTCCTTTCTTCGTTCATTCGCTCTACATGCCCAAACCATCTAAGCGTACCTTTCTTAATCTTGCCCACTACGCTTACATCAATCAGCCTTGCATTCTTTACGAATCTCAACATGAAAAGTATGAAAAAAAAAAAATAATAATTGGTACTTTATTTCAATTATCCGGTCACCCTTTGCCAGAGGAATCGCAATTAGAACCACTTATAATATTTAGATAATTTCTACAGCAGTTTTTATGAAAAAAATCATCTCGATGGCACTAATAAGAAATATAATGCAAAGTAAATATATATCCAAATGTTTTCGGAGTTACTGGTGTTATTGTTTTATTAATCAGTTAGCCATTATTTACTCTTCTTGTTCTAATTTTAAAAATTAAATATAATCAACTATTTGTAGAGAAATTTAAGTTGTCACAATATGTGGTGTAACTCAAGGATCACACTTGGTCACAATTTTAATTAAAACTTTTGACAATAATTTTAAAAGCTATACATCTTTACGACAACTTCAAACCATTACAGAGATTAATCTTAATATATTTATATTGTTGGCTTACTTGTAACACATTCCAAGTCCAGATTATAAAAGACAATAACACTTTCAGTGGCCATTGCGAACAAAATGTTAATTATATAAATTGAAAATACACTTTGTATATACCAAAGTGTATTTTCAATTTATATAATTAATAATGATGCCACAAAATTACAAAGCATTTGAAGAAATTATAAAAATGTTAATTGTTTATTCTGTTGACAGAATAATAGTGTACAATGAATGTCTATTACCTGTTCAGCAAGAAATCTGAAGCCCCTGTCCTCCCTGACGCACTCATACGTCTCCCCCAACAGCGGGTTGAAGGGTTTACTGGCGGGACGGTGTCGGGCTGACCCATACGCGGATACTGCGAAGGCTGCCACCAGTGTCATCCGTTCAACAGCCTCGGAAGTCCCGGCCGCTAGGTCAAGCAGCTCGCTGTATTCAAGTTCTTCACAGAGCCTCTGAAAGTATGGAAAAAGCGGTGCTGTTTAGTTGATAGGTCAAGGGTTTGTAAAATACCTGGAAACCAATATTTTACAATTTAATAGCTGATTTGTTAGCATATTATTACGACAGATATCCAGTATTTATATTTAATCAAAATATAAAAACAAACAAATGCTTGTGATAAAATATGGTTTACTTCAGGGACCATCATTAGGACCACTCCTGTTTTAGTTTAATGAAAAATAAGTTAATTGTAATTGGATTGTGTTTTATAAAATATGGGCTTACTTTGGGGAGCACACTTGGTCCATTCTTCTTTTTAAAATAAATTCAATATAATAATATTATTTTCTCAAACATGGATTACCCCAGGGTTCACACTTTAGTCCATTCTTATTTATGTTTATTTAAAATATGTATACAATAAGATGATTTAAATATGTAAAGCATACAATAAGTGACTTAAATGGATTTGCTCATAAATAGGAGATTACACTTCAAGAAATGTATCAAGGTATGGATAAAAAGGAGTTGAGATTGCCAGCTGATGAAGGTTAAGAACAGTTCCAGCAGTTAGTGAGTAATACACAGTAATAAGCCCATGGTTACCTGCAGCATATTGAGGGGCTCATTGATGGTCACAGGCATGGACACCTGACTGAGATCCTTGCCGATGTTCTTGCAGAGGAGGTTCCAGAGGCTGACCCCCTCAGTATCGGGGCGTGGGGCGGGCAAGCGGGTCCTGCGTCCTGTGAGCCCCGGGGCACCCGCACTTGGCACTGAAATGAAACAAAAATGTGTTATTACTTATGAAAGGACACCAAAAATCATGCCCCAACAGAAGCGACCCGGAGGCAAACCGAGTAAGCAGTGGATAGACTGCATGGAAGAGGACTGGAGCAGAATGGGAAGAAATGAGGACTGGAGGCGAATGGACCGAGGCGAGGGACCGCAGCCAGTGGAGAGCATTTGTGGAGGAGGCCAAATCCCACTCTTTATTAATTACTTTACAGGAAAATTCCCGCTTTAACGGAAAGAAGTCTAAGATACCTGAGTGGTTACGTAATCAAACCGGGAGACAGTGTCGATATCTCATTGACAACACAAATGTCCATAGAATAGGATGAAAGAGAGAAGATCACAGTAATTGCGCTTTGGCTTGCATGATATTTATATACATTTAATTAATACTTTATCGAAAGTGTGTCTTTCCATTTACCTATTTGTGAAACACATTCTATACTGTCACAGACTACGTTGTCATACTGACTATAGTCTGTACTGTATTTAGCCTTGTTTAACCATGTCACAATCTCGCCTGTCTCCCATTACTTGTGAACACTAAGTTGAACTAAGAAATCAATTTTCATTTATCAACAAAAGATTTATCAGCAGCATCAAGTATTAATGTATTTTCCACAGAAAAAGGCACCTACGAGGTGTGTTCAAAAGAAAAGGTGAATCACGAACGAGCATTGATGTGTGAGCTGGTGCATTATTGTGATACAAAATCCATGATTTGTTTTTCCACAATTCCGATCGTTTGAGCCGTATTGCTTCACTCAAACTTTGCATAACTTCCTTGTAGTATTCCTTATTAACCGTACGACCTGTTGGCAAGAACTCATGATGCACCACGCCATTGTAATCGAAGAAAACAGTGAGCAAAACCTTCACATTTGATCGAACTTGGCGTGCTTTTTTCGGTCTTGGCTCTTCTGGCCGCTTCCATTGGGATGATTGGGCCTTGGTTTGACGTCATAACTATATACCCACGTTACATCACCAGTTATGACCCTTTTGAGCAAATCTGGATCGTCGATGACGTCATTCAACAACTCCTGAGCGATACTAATGCGACGTTGCTTTTGCTCAAACTTTAGCAATTTCGGAACAAACTTCGCTGCCACACGTTTCATGCCCAAAACATCCGAGAAAATTGCATGGCATGAGCCGATTGATATGCCAACATCCTCTGCAACTTCCCTAATAGTGATTCGACGATTTTCCAAAACCATTTTCTTCACTGTTTCGATGTTTTCTTCGTTTGTTGACGTGGTTGCAACTCCAGGACGCTCATCGTCATTAACATCTTCTCGGCCTTCTGTAAAGCGCTTGTACCACTTATAAACACTTTTTGAGACAAAGTAGACTCGCCGAATGCCACAGTCAACATTTTAAGTGCGTTGGAGCACTTTATTCCATTTTTAACGCAAAATTTAATACATATTCTTTGATCCATTTTTTTCAAAAGTAAAAAATCGAAGAACACACAAAAAGTGACTAACCTTTCCAGTTGTCAAAAACAAACCACTAATCCAAAATGGCTGATAATGCTAACATATGATAAACATGTGTACCAACATGACAAAAAAAAATCGATAATTGAATGTACACAACCTGCGAAAATTCAAAAATCACCTTTTCTTTTGAACACACCTGGTACATATACTTTTTTCTTTGAGGTTAAGCATTACATAATCAGACTTACGGGTGAGGTCAGTGGGTGGTTCGGAATTCTCCGAGCTGACGGACCCCTCCTCGCTGGAAAGACTGCCGGCTTCTGAAGAAGTATCACCCTCCAGTTCAATTACACCACCCTGTAAGCAAAATAAAATCACTTAATGAATTTTTCATCACATTAGCACCTAATAGTTCATGGGATGAAAGAAACCTATTCTTTATTTAAACTGTTCTTTTGACGGTCCTATAATTTGAGATTTTGCAAATCGGTGTTTTGAATAAAAACAGATTAAATCAGGGAACACAGTGACTGACTGTTCCAAGAGAATGCAGTGAGGTTAGGTTAGGTTAGGTTTTCTGATATGGTCTTGTTCACAAACCCGGCACTTTTAGATTCCATGGAACTTTTCTTAAATGATGATTCAAACATGAAATTTAATTAATTTAAAATGCTTTAATAGGAATAGAGAATAAGAATTCTACAAAATCATATATGTTGCTTTACTTTCGGAGTATTCAGTTGTTTATCACCTGTGGTATCACTGCTACACAAATAAAGTAATATTTTTCTACACCTACACATCTGCCCCGTCGATGGACGCTGCAAGGCTGTCCGAAACTTTAGCTCAAGGAGGAGGAAGCAGCGCAACACGGCAACATCTTTAGTATACCTCTGTTTACCGCAGGGATCACACTTGGGGGTCTATTCTCCATTTAATTAAAATTTAAAAAAAATAATATAATTTTGTCACAGTTTACATTAAATCAAAATATGAAAGGAATTTTGCAACATTGTGGTATGCTTTACCTCAGGGATCACTCTTGGGTTCACTCTTGTTTTATTTAAAATATATACAAAAAGACAATTTAACATCAGCAAGGACGGGGAAGCACAAAACGACTCAATACCCCAAAATTCAAATAACAAGTCTATTTAAGCGCTGAATAATGAAAACTAACAGAATGTAAAACATTTGGGCTAGTAAATGACATGTGTGTTTTACCCCAACCGCATTGGGCAGGTCCGCGTTCTCTGCATTGCCGTCCAGGGACAGCAGGTCCTCTGCGTCGAAGAATTCCGAGGCGGACACGCATGAGGAGCTGTAGCTGTGCGACGTGTGGAATGGTCGGGTGGCCTGTAAATTTTATGCAAGTATTAACGTCAATCACTTTGAAATTTTATAACTTACTGATATTATTATCAAACACTTAAAAAATGTTAATTTAAACAGAACATTTTCTCAAAATGTTTTTCAACAAAAATCTCATAACAAATACATTAAAATTTGGTTAGAATATTATTACATCATTTATAAATCTTTTGTTTTACTTTTATTAATGCGTTATTTTTATGAAATTATTAACCTCGACACGGGCTTAAGACGGGTTGTTCCATAGAATTTGAAGGATTCATCAAAATTTCAAAGTTAATTTTCAAGTTCTGTGAAAGTTCTATTCAAGTTCTGTTATTTGTAATTATTGGCCAGTTGTTTTACAGCGCTTGAATAATAACAGAACTTAAATAAAACTTTCACAGAACTTGAATATTAACTTTGAAATTTTGATGAATCCTACAAATTCTGTGAAACAACCCACCCTTAGTCCTAGTGAAGTAATTGTAAATAATAAATATTAACACGTGTTATTAATATTAATAATATTAATATAAGCATTTCTGTGGAAAGGGAACTGGTAATGGGTAAACACAGAGTCACTGTAGGTACAATCAATAAGAATCCAAGCACCAATTGTGCAATACAGATTGAAGAGGTATCACTCGCAATCATCGATATATCACTACTAGATTTGGCGTGTCATGCACGACAATTTAAAAATATCTCCAACTGTCTCAATTTAGTGTTTGAAAAAAGATCTGGATAAAGTTAGCCACTCTGTTGATGCAAACTTGCTGGGAGACAAATTAGCTCGATGTAGACCAACAAAGGGTAACAAGCAATGCTTCTTGCGATCTTTTCACTATGATACAATGCACTTTCTTTTTGATAAATGTTTTCGGGAACCAATTCATTTTGGTTTGGATGTCATTTTTAAGATCCACATGCCCTGGTCTAGATATTGTTGGTCGATGCTTGCAATGAATGATAACCACTCGGTTGCATATCCTAATACCTCCACTATACTCTTAGAAAGACATTTCATCGAGACGTTGGCGATGTAGAGTGAAGAGGTATCAGTCACAGTCTGTAGCTCTCAAACCTTGAGAAAAGACTTGCTGAATCTTCTGATGAGATAGTCTTCCCTACAATTTAGATGGGGGTAATAGAATTTGCAATGGGTGAATTATCACTAACTAACCATCAGGACGTTTTTCCGGAGAGTTATACAGAAAAGATGGACCGCCATACAACTCTGTCTTGGCACACACTCCTTGCTTCATTCACATTCATACATCATCTCATACAAACTCTTCTGTTATTCCGACTCTTGACATGACCCAACTCTAGTAATTGATTCACTTGGTTGTTCCATTCTCGGAAGTTCCTGACTTCTACTACTTTTCACTTTCGCATCACACATTCTCCTGGCACTCCTTTCGCCGTTCATCCGCTCTACATGTCCAAACAATCCGAGCGTTCCTTTCTTAATTTTGCTTATTACGCTTACATCAGCCTTGCATTCTTTTCGGATCTACACATTTCTCACGACTTTCATCCTTCCTCTGTAAGTTACACGCTTTACTGCCATACGTGAGGGTGGACTGATAGCCTCCCTTCTTTTGACATCAATTTATTAGCGACTACGCTACTAATGCTGTTAATGATTTTACAACACACACGCTTCAGGAAATTTATTATCACTCTTGGTGTATAGTCCGACGAGCGGATGAAGGCAATAATGGAGGCATACTTACAATCTCGGAGGCGGGTCCCACGCTAGAGAGCTCGGCCAGGTCCGAGGCGTCGTGTATCCGGGCCAGCCGGCCCCGCAGCTCTGCAAGATCCCCGGGGGGAGCTGGTCAGTGGGGACAACCAACATACGGGTGATAGGTAAAGCGCTAACTAGTCACATGCAATAATAAATTCACAACACACACGTAATAATGCAATACAGTTAGGGGCGTCTGGTCAGTCCGGACGGTTCTATGCGTCAATCTTACAGGACAATTTCATCCTTTGAAGATGGTTGGATTGTGCCAATCTAACAGGACAATATTATGCTTTCAGGACAGTTTAATTGCACCAATTTAATGGGACAATGTCACACTTTGAGGATGGTTGTATTGTACCATCCTAACAGGACAATTGTATGTCACACTTTCAGGAAGGATGTAACGTACCAGTCACTTTTGAAGGACGGTTGAATTGCAACAATCTAATGAGACAATGTCACACTTTGAGGACGGTTGTATTGTACCATCCTAACAGGACGTTACATCCATCCTAAAAGTATGTCACACTTTCAGGAAGGATGTAACGTACCAGTCACTTTTGACGGACGGTTGAATTGCACCAATCTAATGAGACAATGTCACACTTTGAGGACGGTTGTATTGTACTATCCTAACAGGACAATTGTATGTCACACTTTAAGGAAGGATGTAACGTACCAGTCACTTTTGAAGGACGGTTGAATTGCACCAATCTAATGAGACAATGTCACACTTTGAGGACGGTTGTATTGTACCATCCTAACAGGACAATTGTATGTCACACTTTCAAGAAGGATGTAACGTACCAGTCACTTTTGAAGGACGGTTGAATTGCACCAATCGTGCAGGACAATGGAATGTCACACTTTCAGAACGTTTGTAATGCACCACTCTTTTTAGAAGGGTGGTTGTATTGCACTGATCTAAGAGGACAATGAAATATCAGGCATGGGAGATATAATGTCACTAGTCGGTCAATGGAATGTCACATTCTTGGGACACAGTTTAACAATTGATATTCATAATACGCAAATATCACATTGAAACGATAATTGAAATGCATGAATGTCACATTTTGAGGATTGTTGAAATGCATAATTGTCACAAGTGGTGGCATGAAAAAAACGTTTAGAGGATGAATATAATGTTCAATTTTTGTAATTTTTTTTGTAAATTTTAGTTTTCAAAGCATGAATCTTACATTTTGATGATGATGCGGAAATGTAACATGTAGACATGTAATGCAGATTGCCAATGATTTAACACTTTTTAACTGACAAAATGTAGCTTAAAAAAAGTAATTTCTGAACAAAATTCTATTGTTTTAGAATAATGAAAACCCGTTCGACTGACCAGTTATTGCAAACAAATAAAATGAAGACCAAAAACAGTGATGTGCACAAAACAATGATCGGCACACATGCCAACTGAAATTTGTCTCAAAATTATTGCAAAAAGACAAAAATAAAATGCAATGATGAACATGCTGTACTTAATGCAGACAAATCTTAGTACAAATTAAAATCTGTAACCGCTACCCTTAAGAGGAATGGCTTGGATTTGGCTTGGAGGAACGATTTGGATTTGAGGTCAAAATACCCACAAAAACTGAATTATCTTTTTTTTAATCAAAAGGTATAAGCAATATCCACTACGGAGAAGGAGTACTTATATTTTTTTTTCATAAAAGATATTGAATTTTCGAAATTTTAGCAATTATTGGGAGGATATTTAAAAAAAATGTTTTGCCCCATCTACTATGAAAATATAAAACCAATGACCAGTTTGTGTTGGAACACAAAATTGCGGTATATAATAATTTTTTTATTTTTTTTAATTTGTATTTATTTTATCATATTTGCTATGCAAATATGACGATTAACAAAAAAATTTACCATAAATCCGGAAATAATTTCCAAAGTTGCCTCTACAATCATGAAATATCGATTCCTTTTATGACTTATATTTCATAATTTATAAGAAAAATAAATAAAACACTTCTAATCCATACCAAATATTTTATAATTTAAAAAAAAAAAATCATTAAGTTTTTGTATGAAACAGGGCACGCAGCCGTTCCTCTTAAAATATGAAATTAAGTAATGAATGTTCACCACTGCATTACAACACTGAAGAGATAAACCGATAGAAGTGTGTTGTAGGTGTGTTTGTGTGTGCGAAGTAAGGTCAATTTAATTGATCAAACATTTTCAAATACTGAAATTCCTTTTTGTGCAGATAATCAATTTCATTGGCCTATTTGAAGCCCAAGAGTCGAAAGGACTTAAATAGTAAATTGACGAGTTTCCTTTTAATTACACTTCTTAGGATTACCTGTTCAGTGCTTTACAAGAATATGCTGAATAGGGTTCCATGAAAAATCTACCTCGTATGAATCAGTACATTTTTTAAAAGTGACATAAAGTCATTAATCGGTCATTGAAGAATACTTAACTTGGCAATACGGTAAAGGCAAGTGTATTTTTCTAAGACAATTAGAATCCATAAGAGATGTTTCCCAACAGATTAACTAAGGGTCTGGTAAATGCTCTAATAGTCTCCAGATTGGTCCACGGCAATACTTTGTATGCTGGTCTGCCTAATGTACATTTGAACAGACTGCAAGAAGTGTTCAACACAGCAGCTAGTCTAGTATGCGGTGCCACCAAATACTGTCACATCACTCCCCTTCTACATGGCTGCCTACACTGGCACACAGTCACAGAAATAGTTCCGTTTAAAATTTGTCTTATGGTATATAAGGCACTGAACGGGTTGGCACCATCATACTTGACTGATCTCTGCGTGAGGGACAATCTTACTCAGAAGCAACTCACACTCAGGTCGCCAAGTCTGATGCATCGAACAGGCTGGTTGAACCCTCTCATACGAATGCTGCTAAATTTGTGAACTATAACAAGATATAGTGCGGCCTTGAGGTGACTTTAGTCACTAAAAGGGGCTATAAACTATAACAAGATGTAGTGCACCTTTGAGGTGACTTTAGTCACTAAAAGACGCTATAAACTTTAACAAGTAGTAGTGCGCCCTTGAGGTGACTTTAGTCACTAAAAGGGGCTATAAACTTTAACAAGTAGTAGTGCGCCCTTGAGGTGACTTTAGTCACTAAAAGGGGCTATAAACTTTAACAAGTAGTAGTGCACCTTTGAGGTGACTTTAGTCACTAAAAGACGCTATAAACTTTAACAAGATGTAGTGCACCTTTGAGGTGACTTTAGTCACTAAAAGACGCTATAAACTTTAACAAGTAGTAGTGCGCCCTTGAGGTGACTTTAGTCACTAAAAGGGGCTATAAACTTTAACAAGTAGTAGTGCGTCCTTGAGGTGACTTTGGCCACTAAAAAGCGCTATAAAAATTTTTACCATTTTTTATTAAAAGCACGAAGGAAAATAAAAAAAAAAAATTAATTAAAAAAATATATATTGTTGGTTAGGTTAGGTTTGATTAGGTTTCCGGGGTAGTATTTTTTTTTTTTACTTTAAATGACTATATCACTTTTAAAAAGTGTGCTGATTCATACGTGTGTCGATTTATCCGGTCACCGTTGAATAGAGATGCAAAAATCAAACCATTCATTATGCAATGCAAAAAATATGTTTTTAAGCAAGCAGACAGCCAGCCAACAAAAGGGGAATGGAACGAGTAGGTACTTGGACGGGTGCCTACCCCGAGAAGAGTGAAAACCCAGTCTTGAAAATAATTGCATTAATCAAAACATCAAGAAGCAATGTCGAAAATTCACTGATAAAGACTGTAACTGTTTTATTATTTGAATGAATAATGGAAAATTAAAGTTTGTGCCAGATTATTGTTGAAAAAAAAAAGTTTTTAAAAAAGTGCCTACCCGAGTGACATCATAATTTTCTCACGCAACTTTAGATATTGAGCAATTTTTTAAATTGGAAAACACCTCAAACACCTCTGTCAGAGGTCGTCAGCCCAAGTGTCCAGGTCTTAGCGGCGGATGCATCTGCCCACCAAGTGCGTGGCGGGTCAGACAGGGAGACCCTTTGACCTCTCCAGCTGGATTCTTTCGACCCATAGCAGTGGGAGGGATGAATTAGTATTTCCGTCCCACCTGGACACACTGATCCTCAGATTGCTAACCACCCCTCATACCTTTTTCTTTACCAGAACTTCCTTTCCTTTAAAAGACACTCTACCAGGCATCCCCAAATATGACATAGGCCCTGAGGGAAATTAGAGTTGATAATTTATTTTTTTTAAATTATGGATTTCAAAAACAATTTATTATTTCCACTTGGCCGTCTGTAAATATAACCGTGTGAAGCTGTTTAGTCTCTGTGGGTCTAATGAGCAATAATAATATTTAGTATTTAATGCGTGTATATTAAAAAACATAAGGTTTGGAAGGAAGGTTGGTTAGAAAGCAATAAGTTGGCTATTTGGATCTCTTTCACCAAGACAATACCGAGAGAATCTAAAACTTTGGAGTTTCTGACCAGACAAAATGGCAGGAAAGTCCCAGAAGAATGTGGACCAGCACGTCGAATTCTGTCCCCAAACTTTATAATTTAAGTCTGAACTGAGAAGCTATTATGTAACCCTAAATTATGGGGGTTATTTTTTAAATGTATCACTCAGGTACGCATCGCACACGGTATCGTACCTGAGTTCTGCTGCAGCGCCGTATTGAGGTTGGAGCGCAGGCCAGCCACCATGGCGGTGTTGGTGGCGGCGGGGTTGGTGCCGGCGGCGACTGACCCGCCACCCGCAGGCTCCAGCTCCACCGCGGCCTTCAGGCGGTCTCGCTCCGCGCCCAGTGTGGATAGGATACCCTTCAGGCTGGTCAGGACTGCGGACAAACAACAACTTTACATTAAAACCCAACCGAGAAGCCATCACGCCGTTGGATGTTGAGGACGGACCGCCGCACAACTTTGGCATGAACCGACTCAAATATTTGATTCACTCGATTGTGCCATGTCTACCTCGGGCGTCCCCGACTTCTTCTTCCATTCAAATTCGCGTTATATCTTCTCCTTACACTCCTTTCTTTATTCATTCGTTCTGCATGCCCAAAACATCTAAGCCTTTACATTCACATATCAGCCTTGCATTATTTACGAATCTCAGCATTTTTCACACAATCATACATGGTTTTACTACACATTCGCCTTAGAGATCTCATTTCAAGAGCGTTCAATCTGCTTTCATCCTTCCTCTGCCAGTTCCATGCCTCACTGCCATACATCAGGGTTGGTATCAGCACTCCATTGTGGACTGCTAGCATCGCTTCTTTAGACAAATTTTTGTTAGCGCCATCCGCATTCAGTCCTCTGTTAATGGAGTTTCCTGCATTCAATATCCCTATCGCTCTTTCCATCTCTCGTAAACATACTTCCCAAACATACAAACTCATCGACCTGCTCCAGGTATTCATCATTCACAACTACATTGCACACTATTCTAGTACGCTTTATTTCAAACGCCATCCGCCTTACTTATAATGAAGCTATGCGAACAACAGGGCCCTATACCGCTTGTGTTAAAATCATTACTCATAATAATGTTTATGCCAAGAATACTTTTACCAATGGTTTATGAGTTATCATTTTTTTAATTTGGCATCACTCTGCCCCAAACCTTAAAAACACGACCAATTTCGCAGGTGGCGTCTTGTGGCTAACTTCGCGTTTCTTCAAATGTCCATAATATGATTATTTAAAATATTTTGGAGCGCCGGAGTGCGCACATTGCAGAACGGAGAAAAGAATGTTATGATGTTTTTATTACATAGGAAGATTACTCAGTATTGAGGTTTCAGGTTACAAACGTGGACATTATAATTTAAGTAGTACCCGTCCACCAATAATTTATATATCGATAGTAATTAATACACCTCTTCCTGGGACACGACATGTTGATTTACTTCACAGGTACCTACCTACGTAAACAGTTCCTTATGACACAAAAAATCCGTTGATATTTTCCTACCCCGTCTAACGAGGTTTGTAATGTTATTGAGCCCATCTGTTTCTCTATGTTTCCAAATTCTGGCCTTACTAAATGGATAATGTGTCTCATATTTGCATTGGTAAATCGATATTTTGATTTAAAATCTCTCTCCGATAGTGCTGCAAATGAATATTAGCAAGTATAATTAACAGATCGGTATTTGTCAAACCTCACGGTAAAACGTCGACAAAACTGCTATTTCGATGCTATACTAGAGGGCCGGTCAGTATAAATCTGATAGCTAGTTTACCCCCGTATACGGCCGGTATGCAAACGCGCCGCGATTATGAGTAACGTTTTTCACTATTCCAACCTTATGACCTCGTATAATATTTATGCTGCTATTATGAGTAAAACGGCATGGCTTTAGACTTACTTACATTCATCATTAGGTCATTATTCATACATACTTGGTTCATCATAGATACGAGGGACTGTGGATCTTCCACACTTTGAGCAATCAGCACCGCATCATCAGCATACAAGAAAACAATCATAATAATCATGATCACTCACTGTCTTTGGCCAGAATGTTGAAGTCCTCCCTGACGTGCTGGTCCGGTGTGGTGCCCAGGGGGCCCGAAAGGGGCCCAGACAGATGCTCCGCCCCCGGGAGGGACTGGGGACGAACAGCCGCTAAAAGGAAAATACATTATGCATTATTAGATAGTTACCTCAGATGACAAACTAATCTAACCTGACAATACAAGTTCTAAAACATATTATAGGAAAGCTTCTGTTTGATAAAAACCAAAAATTATGTGTATCGATTCCTACACAAGTTTCCCATTTGTTTTATAAGAAGATTAAAATGTTTGATATTGATCAATAATACTAAAAAAATCTAAGTTACCAACTGAGACTACCAGGGGCCCAGACTATCGGGGCCCAGACTATCGGGGCCCAGCACGGCAGATCGATAAAACCCTACATCAATACAATATTGACTAAATCTGTCATCTCTGATTAGTAGGTGGCGTTAGGCGGTATGTGCGAGCACGGACAACAATTGATATTAAATATTCTGACAGCCAGTAAACAAAACCGGGCCTAATTCAGCGCGGAAGTAGGCTAACAAAGGTTGTAGAATTGAAAGACGTTATATATGTGATCAATTGAATCCGTTCGAACTTAGAGAAATGGAATTCAGATAGTTATTCAGAAGTTATCACTAGTTTTATTTTAGGGAAATAATTTCCCTCGAGATCTACGTTATCTTTGAGGGTGCTGTGTGGAGGGTCTTTTAGAAGATAGGAAGGAGTGAACCTGGGTCTTAAAGAGACCCATATTGTGGGAGGGGGGAAACAGAGGCCGGGAAATCACTCCATAACCGAGCTGTTGAACATAAGAATGATTCGTAGAAGTGACACGTGGCAAATGTCAACTGTGTACAAATGCTGGGAGTATTTCCCGACTGTGCACCGGTTCCTCAGAGCATCTTCTATTGAAATAGGGGTAGAAGAAGGACAGCACCCACCTGACGTCTGTGCTCCAAAGGTTGCAATCTGTTTTTTTAAGATAGGCGAGTCTTATGACTCATTGATCGATTAACTCCTTTTTAGTGTCAAAAAGTACATGCAGTCGGCGAATGTATATTATAGTGAGTGTATTTAATATTATTATGATATCTTAGCAAACATTCATTCGAGTTTGTCAATTTATTCCTATGTACATTTGAGGTTTAGGAATGCCGATAGATAGACAATACCCGCCAGTGTTGCTATCGCAGGGCGGTTTCTCATTTATTTCGTTGTCTATATCGGATTGGCCATCAACACGTGTAACGAGCGCAACAGAAAATGATATGAAATCGTCGTCAGTTAAGCCCACTGAACCGATATTGTTAAGTTATCGATTTGACTGTGCTAGGGCCCTAGTGAGCAGGAAAAAAGTGAGGTAAGAAAAACAAGAAATAAAATCTACAATAAAAATAATTGGAGAATATTGTATGCAGATGAAAATACAACATGATATTATAGTTATGAATCAAAACTTCTACATACAAATACGGATTTTCAGAATGAAGGGAAATTCAAGTGTTTGCTTTCAAATACCACTTAAATCCATTGAATAATAAAATGAAGTAATTTTTTTTCCAATATAATGTTTAAAATTACAGTGTTCAAAGTTGGTTTTTTTTTTAATTTTTCTTACATGTTTAACCTATGGGCAGGCGCACTTTAGAAATCGCATTTTTAGGGCGCCGAGAGACAATGAATGTATCGTCAAATGCCCAAATTTGGCACATTTTGATTATGAAACAACCAAAACATTAAAGAAAAATCTTAGATGTAAAAAAAAATATTTTAAAATTTTTATCACTATCATTTTGCCGGTAGAATCATTTGAAGAAACAGTCAAAACACCAATCTTATTTTTTTGTTTACTGATTTGGAAATCGTATCTAACTTGAGCGTTTTTGAAGGCTAATGAATATGACAAAAATTAATAAATTAATAAAAATATTTTGGTAGTTTCCAATTTTTTAAATAGTTAAAGTTTCTTTCCCCTTTTAGAATTTTTTTTAGAGTTCATCAACTCTGGTAGTAAACGTAGTCCGGTGTCATGTGGTTTCCGTCACCCCACTCCTGCGCCACCTCGCGTCTTGTTGAGTAAATTGAGGATACTGAGCGGATCAAAATGTGACGGCTTTTTTTCGAAAAGTGCGACCAATCTGACCCATATGCGTCATGCCCGAGGGTTAAATTGAACCTCAATAAATAAAATGACAACATTCTAGTTTTTTTTTAATTTATTTTGTTTGAGACTCTATTTTAATATTTTCCTTCATTTTTCCAAAAAGTCAAAGTCCCAATTTATTCCATACATTCTCACACATATATTCCCCCCAATTTACGATTTTTTTTAATTTCGGCCCCCGGTTTTACGTCAGTATTACACAGAGCCTACTCGAAATTATCGCTAAAACTCAAAACTAGACTACACGGATGTACCTTTTCCTGCAAAGTCAACATTTTATTATAGTACAATTATAAAACTGAGTGATAATCGGCTTAAGATGAGGTAAACCACCCTTGCAACCCGCCGCGCCTCAGCAGTCACTCTATCTCACTCAGTTTATATATAACTACAACATGTGCAAATGAGACAGAAATGTACCCACAGTACCTATCGGCACCACGGAGTTAAACCATTGCCTATAAGTAAATTTTGCAATTATTCAAAATGTGTATTCCGAGTGATTTTTGAAAAATAAATAATAATAATAATTTATTTTCATATTAATATTAATAATGATAATTTTTATTTATATTTCTAATTTAAATGTATTATTCAATGCTTTATAATTATTTTGTCGTTAACATTTTTAATCTGTTACTTACCTACTTTAATTCATTATTGTTTATGCTCATATTTTGTATATTCTTAAATTATTGTTTTAAATTTTATTTCATTTTTCTATACTTGAAATTATTTTTTAGTATTCATTTATTCCTGAAGATGATAGCATTGCTATCGAAACATGTCGAAATATTAATATATTTTAAGTAAAGTGGTATATACAAAGTGTATTTTCAATTTATATAATTAATAATGATGCCACAAAATTACAAAGCATTTGAAGAAATTAAATAATAATAATACTTGCATAGTGCAGTTTTTGTGAAAAATTACCTCCTGTACTGGAGCTGTGCAAACGTCATGTCATAGTTTGGTGAATTTCATCTATTTAGTTACTATTTACGTTTTGAATAATTGTTAAGTCGCATTTCATTTGCACGTTACTCGTTTTGTTTATTCCGTGAAATTCCATATTTCCTTCCAAAACGATCTCCACCCACGTGACGGCTGCGCTGGTACAGGGGCGCACATATAAACTTACACGGGACTATTCAAGAAATGCCAAGTATAAAGAAATATCGAAATGCGAAAAAGTATTGTATTATTCTGAAATATTACTTCGCAAATCGAAATTTAACAGGCCGTGCACGTCGGTAAGTGCCGCGCGATCTTTTACGTGGGAATTTTCAAGGAATGTCATATATTTAAACAGAAATAACAATTTGTAATAAATTTCTATGTCTGCGGGAAAATGTCGTTTTAGTTTGCAAATTTCTTATTAACTGATAATTTTGCTAGGGGAATATCGAATATAAACAGAAAAAGTTTTATCAAACTAGTTTTCTTTGGTTGTGATAGTTTCTTAATTGAATTCACCGGAGAGTGTTAAAATGGAGGCAGTTTTTCGAAATATTGTGGATAAAATGGAAAATATTGGAATATATGAAGAAGAGACTTCGACTTTTCAGCACAAATAAATAATTTTTTATTTTTTTTATTTCCTTACTGTTACATTTTCCTCAGTTTTACACATCTTTTCATTGATCCTTCGAAAAATGTAAAAGAGGTTTTACTGTACACGCTTTAGCAATTTTATAATCCATAATGAGTCATAGATTACTGGTCTTATCGGTATCGGCAGAAATAAGTATTTTTACAGCCCTAGTAAAAATGTATTTTTGGTGTGATTTTGAAGAGGCATTTGAAAGAATAACTGTCGTAAAGTCTATCAAGGCAGGGGCGTGAGGGTTGGGGGGGTGCTAAATATAATTGTGCCTTACGCAGAAGTGTGGAAGCCAAATAAGTCGACAGAAATACTAGAAAAGAGAAGAAACAAAAACAGAAACCATAAGACTTTAGACTTTAAAATATAGACACAAAACAAAAAAACAACAAGGCACAAGGAAAAAACACAATAATCACTGAGCAGATAATCGCTAGAAGTGTGATCTATACCAATTAGCAAGAAAACTGATTTCACTAAATTTACATAATACCTTTCTACTCCTAGACCCTAGACAGGCTAATTAGATTGTTTATCTGTCCAAGAAAGTTTTTTTTTTTTTTTATTTAAATACTATAATATATTTATTTAAGAATGATTAATCAATTTCACCAAAAGAAAAAATTGATTTCACTTCGGGCACATGAACACACCCACAACACACTTCTATCAGGTTATCTCTTAAGTGACAATGATGAAAAAATTAATAAAAAGTTATTTTAATAAAATCAGCCTTCAGTTAAAATGGATAGCACTGGATGCCAACACTTAATAAAATAATAATAAACAAAAGAAAAAATTGATTTCACTTCGGGCACATGAACACACCCACAACACACTTCTATCAGGTTATCTCTTAAGTGACAATGATGAAAAAATTAATAAAAAGTTATTTTAATAAAATCAGCCTTCAGTTAAAATGGATAGCACTGGATGCCAACACTTAATAAAATAATAATAAACAAAAGAAAAAATTGATTTCACTTCGGGCACATGAACACACCCACAACACACTTCTATCAGGTTATCTCTTAAGTGACAATGATGAAAAAATTAATAAAAAGTTATTTTAATAAAATCAGCCTTCAGTTAAAATGGATAGCACTGGATGCCAACACTTAATAAAATAATAATAAAAGCCAGGTAGTACGCTATAAGTTATTGTCTTTTCATCTGCTGAAGACACTAAATACAAAAATGTAAATAAAATAATCAAATCACATTAATTCATAAAATGTATTAATATTGTGTTCCTTTCAATATGCTACCAACAGGTTTTGATTTAAAAATATAATGCTGGAAGCCGTTGTCATATGGCAACGCCGGCACAAGACGGGCACAAATCTTGCATACCCATAGGCAACTCCGGCACACCAGAGGTTAATAAAAAAAATTACTAGCCCACAGACAAGCATAAACAGTGAATAGATATTTCCATAGATAAAAAGCGACACATAGATAATAATACATCATATTTCGAAGGTACTTACTTAGCGGAAGAGAAGAAGTAGGGGCGGCCAAGGAATGGGCAGAAGCGGAGAGGGTGGATCCCGGAGATGGGGGCGCCCCTAACGACAGAGACTGTAAAACAATTACAGATTGTGAAAATGTTTCAAAATGTCTTTTAATCTGTGGAACGCCAATGCGCACTATGGAGCCAATTTGGAATATCATATTACGCTCTCAACGGATTTTGAGCCTTAAATCAATACTCAAATTAATTTTACTCCATTGGTAAATGAATAATACTACAATATTCTCACTTCTAGTTTGTCACACACGTGCACGCCAATAGCGATTTGTACACGGTCAGCAGTTGTCTACTATTAAAGTATCCGGGGGCCCTGTACAGTACGCCCAGCTTCTGAGAGGCTAACTTTACTCTGGCTTCGATGGAGCCCCCATACCTGAGCTGGTCACTTAAAGTTACACCGAGCATATCAATGGATGGCGTTGGTAAGATTGATTTGTTGCTTTAGATTTAACAGACAATATTGCGTATTTATATCTCAAATCTCAATAGCCCATGATGGAATTGAAGATACCAGCTATAAATACATAATAAAAATTAAAATTTTGTAGAAATCCACTTACAGTAAGACTAAGAGCCCCATGGGGCTCCGTATCCACCCTCAGGGCAGTCCCACTCAGGTCTACGGAGCCCCCCTTTGAAGAGCCAGACTTCTTTTTACGAAGACCAAACTTCTTACGGTCTTTCTTTACATTGGGGGAAGATCCATCTAGATTTATCTGCAATGTAAAAAATATATATATTAAATAAAGAATAATCAAAACAGTGAAAAAAAACTATTATTAATGAAAGAAATAAGAATACTCATGGGCAAACTAATTGTCAATATGGATATTACGATAATGTTAATGCTCAATTCTATTATTATTCTTTGAGTTAAAGTTTCTAAAAAGGTACATCATTTTATTACTTGTGTTTAGTTAAGGTTTACTTTGAACAGAATATACAATTATGTACGATAAAGCTCCTCCTTATTTTGAAATTTGACATTCTAACCTCAAAACCAACGGACCATTGATTTGTAGTGTTTTGGCAGGCTTTAAAAAATTGAAACTTTGAAAATTATTTTGATATATATACTGGAAATTGTGAAAATGGTAATTTTATTATTATCTTCCGCTGATAAATGAACATCAAAGTTCATAACCATAATTTGTGGAAAAAAACAATTTGATCAGAAATTTGTCGCATTCATGTTTCTGTAATTTGTGTTTATGTTTCATTTTTCTTAGGGTAGGCACAGCTTTTCAGCCTTTTTACACGTAATTTTTGTTCCTTATTCTGGAATGTAGATGACTTCACCCATCCACTTTAACCATGCATTTGTGTGGTAATCGGATAAAACAAAACATGATAAAGGAATAGAATAGGTTAGGTTTGTTTGTTATTTATTTTACTAAGACGCCTTTCGAAATCTAATTACTCTCGTTATTTAGTGGAAATCATTAAATAAATTATTTTTATGATGAAAAGAATAATGTACATCTCCGTCCTGCGATCCCCCGGCCGTCTCCAGCACAGTGAGGAGTTGTGCCAGCTGCTGCAGCGTTATCTGCGCCTGTCCGATCTCTCTAGCCGCTCCGTCCAGCGAAGATCCTGATTCTGGAAGGAGAATAAATAGGCTTAACTTGAGAACTCTCAAACCCTAGCCAGAAGGCCGACTTCCGCATAAAATACTGGTGGCAATTCCAGAGGGAACATGTCCAATTGGCCACACCAGAGGCCTGATTCCGATTCTTTTTTTAAGGATAAGACATTGCACTTATTCTTAGGGTTCAAGGCTTTTAGCTTAACTGTAACTCCGATTCCATATCAATGACAATACATTTTTAAAGGAGTTTGTGGTTAAATTATCACACATACTTTAAATTTGTAGTTTATTATAATTTTTAGAATTGAAATCACTTTTATACGACATTTGGTGCTTTTGGCACAGGTACTTTACAAACATCGCAATTGCGTTAAATCGGTTCATTTAATAGCATTATTACATGACAAATGACTCACTAATAATGTTTAAAGTCAATACTCACGTAATATTGAGTTTTTCTTTTGTTAAAACTATGCAAATATAGATATTTTCAAAGTATGACAGCGGTCATCCGAGAGAACCGGAACCACAGTTAAGCAAAAAGTATTAAAACAGATAAGGACAATGCTTTATCCTTACAAAAAACCGGAACCCCAGGCAGAGTTACGGAAAGCAAACGCAGAGGCTGTGTGAGGAGAGGATGGGCCTGCTATGGATGGAGAACGCTGAAGTAGCCCAGAACCATAGAGATACGCAAATGGAGTACACATCAGTGTTCAAACTATGGGCCCATTGGCATCTTATTTATAACACGGGCTTCAGTGGATTACAAGCGCTCGCCGGGTATGGATGTCCAATGATAAGTACAAAATGCCTACATGACCGGACATATCGTTTTGGAAAAGATAGAAAAAGCAATGGTGTAACATTTCGTCTGTTTTACCTTAATGAGTATTTGGATAAATTGGCTGTTTTAATATTAAAAAACTCAAGGAACACTTGAAGCACGCCGGTAAGCCAAATGCTCCGGGCTATGGCACCGAAGTCAGCCGTGCTGCAATCCCGTTTGTTGAGTTCATTCGCGGGCGGAATGATTCAGGCGACATCGACAGTCGCTGCACACCCTTTCATACTTCCCGCGCGGGAATGATTTCGCAAGGAATGTAGACTATTTATATACCTCAACGCCGAGAACGAGAACCCCTTACAGGAGGCGGTTTATTGTAATTAAATACGTAATTTCAACAACGCATAATAATTCAAGATTTTGGAAAGAGTGCGTAGCCTAATGAGGTTGTCATATATCATATTAATTGGACATGCCGAGGACAGAACTTTTAGATATTTTGGTCTCGCTGGCCGGCCGATAAGCGTGTTACGTCACGGTACACTAAAATGGCCAGCGCGGTAGAATGCAATACTGATATTAGAATAAGGAACTCCAATGAAAAATATAATGACTTTAAAAATACATATTCATATAGATCAGCAAACGACGATTCTGAATATAAAGCTTTCATTATACACATAGAATAACTTGCATATAGAAAGTGAATAAAAAATTAGCTAATCAAAACACCGTGTTATGTTGATACCATAACATTCGGAACATCTGACGTCACGTGAGCATTCTGTTTTTGAATCAGTATGAAATTTTTTTATTTTTCAATGTTGTTTTGTATTTAATGTATTCTTTTAGTTTTGGCAAAATTTTAACTTAATTTGGGTGACTTTCAGCTCTATAATTGTTGTTCAATATAAACAACTATTATTAATGAAAGAAATTAGAGTATTCATGATCAAACCAATAAGGAGCTCCAGTGAAAAATATAATGGCTTTAAAAATATATATTCGTTTGATCAGCAAACACCGATTCTGAATATATAACTTTTATTATATATAATTATACGTAGATTTTATAAATCGTTATTTAAAAGTGAACTAAAAACTGTACCACCAAAACACCATGTTCTGTTGGTACCACTGCTTCTGACGTCACACGTGCCGTTTTTGAGGCCAACTATAACAAAATAAGGTTTTTTCCGCTCTAAATATTCCTCACTGCTTATAATTTCGCTGTTTACAGTGTTCATTTTGCCCGTAAAATCATTATGTTTGTTTATTGCGACTACTTGAGAGTTTTTCTTGAAAATTCGTACCAATTTTAACGAATTTGTCTACGTCATAATCTAATCCTTGCACAACACAATGTCATTGGCACTTTGGTGATTATTTCTTCAGTTATTTTGGAAGCGTTGGATTTCTAATTATATCTCAAACCTGTTATTTCTTATGATGCGTAACATATTTAGTTTTATTTCAAGCCATTAAAGGTACCTCAACCTATAAAAATTTCCATATTTCTCTCGCAAAACTAACTACTGTCATTTTTTGTCAGGTCCCTGACAGGCGCGTAAGTGGAAAACGGCTAGAGGCTTATTAACGCAAGCGATTATAATTTCCCTTTCATACATAATTCAAAGCACTAAAGGTAAAAATCGCATCCAAAAAATTCTAACCAGATGGTAACAAAGTGCAAGAGGAATAGTTCTGTATCATTCCCGTTTTTTTGTGATATTACCTAATATTGATATATTAGTCTGTCGGTATTATGTTATTCATGGTGGGTCCTTTTTTCACTTACTGGGGTATGTTGTAAGGGTAAAAGGTATGAGGAGGGGAAGGCGATGGGGAAGAGGAAGGTGGGGAGGTATCGGGCTATTCAGATCTAAGCACTAAGCACGGCTAAAGCCATTTCAAGCATCTTTCACTTTGGAACGCACCATAAATATACTGTATATATTATTAACAAATTAATTGCAAAACGACGCAGATTAATTAAATCAAATTTACATGTGCACGCTGGGATTTCAACCCACAACCTCCGGATTTGTAGTCGAGATTAAAAAAAAAAAATTGTAACTTTCTTCCGTTTTGGTCGATTTTGAAACCCGAATGATAAATTTTTCGGGATAAATCATTTAATACTTATTGAAGTAGACACAATTTGAAATCAAAATGGTCCCTGTAGACCTAATAGTGTCTGGGACATAACGGTTTAAAATTTGGTAATATTTTGTCATTTCTAGTTATTTTTACAGTTTTTCTCATTGTTGACACCGAAGGAATAATTTTTATAGAAATATCGGCGATACCAATGATTTATTAATATTAGATAACGATGAATATCGAATGAATCGAGTACGGTCAGTAACGCCAGTACGTATTATCGATATGATAGACTGTCTATAGTTAGTGATAAGATATAGACAACATAATATACCACTAGTACCGTTATGCTATGTGTTAAATATCCTATGTCACATTGTACATTACGTGTATTATATTATGATTTTAACTTCAAAAACAAAAGTTGTCGCTACACACTCCATTTTTTCTATTAATTAAACCACCTATTTCTATTATTTTAAGCATCTTCTTGTGACACTTTAGGAAACATTACTGTGTAAATATATAACCATCTGAATGCAATATGTACACTCCGCTTCTCTACACAAGTATTGATTAAAAGAGAAGTATAATATTGCAATGAATTAAATTGTACTAAATTTCAATAATGAAAAAAAAAAAGCATTGGGAAAAAAACATTTGTACAGCGTCCTTTAAGTGATTTTCGCCAAAATGGCGCTATAAAAATCATCAAAATATTATTATTATCACGTACCAAATCATTATTCAATAGATATGAATACCAAAATATCGTTTAATATCTCGGAACGGTCAGAACGCTAATATCTGTGGACCCGGTATCGATATATCAGATATGCGGCGGTATCATAATACGCATTTCTGTTACCAACATGTGCACTAGTCTTTCAGTTTAGGTTTTAAAAATGTTGGATATGGACTTTCTTTGAATGCTGATATGAATGTATTTTTGCACTTAGGTACAATGCACCTACAATAGTAACGAGACACTGATATTCTACAATGTTTCCTTCAATTAAAAGCAGTTAAATTTGAGTATAAAGTTCTCGAAGTTTTGTATGAAATCCAAACAATATTGATTATTGCCTATTGAACCGCTAATCTGACTGGCTCGTGTGACGTCACACCCAACAAGCCATAGATTTCGTGCGTTTTGGTGGGCTTTAAAAAATTGAAACTTTAACAATTATTTTAGCCATGAAAACGAACTTTAAAAAAAAATTTAAAAACAGAAAATTAAGTTAGGATGTCAGCCAACATTAATAAAAAAATGGACTGGATTTCCTTATTATCAATACTGATATTACGATAATGTTAACGGTCAACACTATTATTATTCTTTGAGTTAAAATTTCTAAAAAGGTACATAATTTTATTAATTATGTGTAGTTATGGTTTACCACAAATAGAATATACAATGATGTACGGTAAAGATTATCCTTGTTTTGACATTTGACATTCTAACCTCAAAACTGATCAAAACCGACCGGCCATAAATTTGGAGCATTTTGGCGGCCTTTGAAAAATTGAAACTTCGCTTCGAAGGCTTGTAAGTTCTCATTTTTTCAGATATCGAAAACCTGATTAAACTCTTTACATTTTTAGCAAAAAAAAAATCAGGTGTCAATCTCATGGGCCCATTGCTCTGTATGCCAATTTATTATAAAAGAGAACGGAAGTATTGTGTACGCACCTATAATCCAGGTGGCCAAGCGACTTCCCGGAGTGCCGGCGCCCAGCGAGCCCCGGTGTCGGGTGGCCGAAGTGGTGTCTCGCTCCTGATTGGTCAGCCCTGCAAAACAATTTAGCAAACCAAATTATGAAAAAGTTTTTATTTAAACTACGTAACGGTGGCAGGTTTTTCTAATTTTTTTTATAATAATGTGGATGCTATTAAGACAATGAATTTAAATGTGTGCGGTAAATCTGTGAATTATTTTTATGAAATTATCTTGCTTTATTTAGTGAAAATAGTAAGAAGTGTTTTTTTATTTTATTTATTAACTTTACATTAGGATCATTAGTTGGCTTGTTGATCTCTAGCGACTCAAGACCCTTTACATTAGGATCATTAGTTGGCTTGCTGATCTCTAGCGACTCAAGACCCTTTACATTAGGATCATTAGTTGGCTTGCTGATCTCTAGCGACTCAAGACCCTTTACATTAGGATCATTAGTTGGCTTGCTGATCTCTAGCGACTCAAGACCCTTTACATTAGATCATTAGTTGGCTTGCTGATCTCTAGCGACTCAAGACCCTTTACATTAGATCATTAGTTGGCTCGCTGATCTCTAGCGACTCAAGACCCTTTACAACTAAAATACTTGCACAACTTAATAATAAAATAATTAAATTTATTTTCTTTAAATTAAAAGTTCTACGAATTACCCCTTTTAGACTTGAATTAAAAGTTAAATATTTGTACAGCGCCCTTGAGGTGATTTTTCACAAAAACGGCGCTATACAAATCATCCACTTATTATTATTAAGAATAAAGTGTTTTTTCAATACTTTACAAGTTATCGTTACTTAAATTTGAAAGAACATTAGGAATCCAATGGTGTTTTTCACATAAAACGACACATACGAATTTCACAATAATATTAATGTGTTTTTAACATAATTAATAAAAAACAATGATATCCTCACTGGGATTCCGCGTGCTGAGGATTTCCTTTACAAAATATGAAATTAAATTATATTAAATTGATGTGATTTCTGAACAAAATAATAATAGTAAGGTGAGGTGTTTTAAGTGCAGTTGACTGGTTGCGGGTTGCGGTGTTACTCTGTATTTGTATTAATATATTTTCCATGTCGGGACTCAAAAATACACACTTTGCAGACTTCTACTACAAGCAATACTACCAACATTATTTGCAAATTCTATATGCTTAGTTACGAAAATATCTAAGGTTTCCGCATATAAATGTCTTTATTTGCAATCTTTTAAATTCTATATGAAATACATACTTCAATAAAATACTTTTAGGTAAAAAAAAAACGTATGAAAATGCCACTGGTTTTCAAACTGCACCCTATTAGACATTTTAGTTTGTATTTCAGAAAAAAAAATACAGAATGAAAAATGTATTCACTGGAAGCCTTAGACATTTTCCTAACTTCAGTGTCATTGTGATTAGTAGTGTTTTTCATTTTCATGTTATTCTTTGTTTAACTTTTATAATTAACAATTTACAGAACGGCTTGTACTAGAAGTCCAAAAGGTGGCATTTAGTGCCGTACTCGAGTGCTGACCCTTAATTCAATGTATATACATAATGGCAAATGTCACATCCAGGTTGAATCACTTTACTAATGCATTCAAAATTTGCATAAAGCAATAAAAAATATCCATTGCACTGTCTTTAGTAAAAGTATAACTATGACATATAAATGCATTTTATTTTAAGTATTATGCAATCAAACTTTATAATTGCATGGCCACCACTCTGAAACAACTACTAACTGTAAAATATAATATCTACAATTAATTTCAAAAAACGTGTCACAGCCTGGACCAAAAAACGAGGTATTCACGTTATTCAAAACATGATAAAACCAAACCAAGCATAACCCAATACATTAAATACTATACTTACTCGATAGTCCCTTCTCTCTGTTTTTTTCTATTATTAAAATTAGTCAAAAGAATCTATAATTACATGTTTATTATTTATTAAAGGATTTGCCTAAATCGCTTAATTGCTTTATGATTACTGTAACCAAAACAAACAAAAAATGTATTTCTCTTCAAATTCTATACCTAATTCACATTTATATAGCAAAACTAAAACAAAACTAATCAATACTTGTACCACATTTAACACATTCACGTGAACACGTTGGCACAGGTTCCCCTAGTGGGGTGGTCACCACACATATAACAGTCCAATCTCAGTATCACCTATCACCTAAAACACCATACAAAGCACCTTTATTATACTTAAAACTATAAAAAAACCGTATTATGTAAAATGGTACTGTGATATAAATATAAATAAATAAATATCCTTCCTGCCGCATTATACTATTAACGAATCCAATACGTACTCGCATTATACTATTACCGAACCCAATACATACTCGTACATAATATAATAAACATGCAATGGTTGCAATATAGTCTGGACCAGTCCAATTACTGTAATTAACCATCAGCCTACCGTTAAATGCATACATAATATTTGTCATGCAGAGATCTCCAATCTACGGCATTCGGTCTGCTTTCGTCAGTCCTCTAGCGCAGTGATGCACAACCCGCGAGCCTTTTCGTACGGGCCACTTGACTTTTTTTTTTTTACAGTATTCCACACAGAAGGCCCTGAGGGAAATAATTTCCCTCAAGGCCTATATCATCTTTGGATAGGAAGGAGTGAACCTGGGTCTTGAAAAGACCCATCTTGTAGAAGGAGTAAACACAGAGGCCGGCAAATCATTCCTCAGCCGAGCCGTTGAACACAAGAACGAGTCATGTAAGCGACACGTTCTCGTGTGGCAAATGTCAACTGCGTACAAATGTTGGAAGTGCGTTTGGCGTGTTTCCCGACTGTGCACCGGTGGCGAAGGGATCAATGTCGGTAGTTCCTCAGAGCATTTTCCATTAAAATACCGATAGAACAAGGACAGCATTCCCACCTGACATCTGTGCTCCAAAGATCCGTTTGTTAAGATAGGCGAATCTATTAAACGGGCCGACCGTTTCTGCAGAGTCAAGGGTGTTTTTCAGATATTTTGGGGTTCCCGACCAGAGGTAGCTGCCAAATTCTAGAATGGGGCACTAAATAAAATATCGTAAAGTAAGCAGTAAAATAAATATTAAAAGGTGTCTATTGTTTTGCCAAAGGGTTTAGAGACAAGCTTTAATCTGTCTTATCAGCCGCTCAAAATAACAAGCTTTTTTACATATTCTTAAAATGATAGAATTTCATGGTTTGACCATAAATGCACAATTTTTTTAGTGACTTCTTTTATTGGGATTTATGTTAGATGCGTTTTAAAGAATTTCGTTTTATAAAAATCCTTAAGATTACTCTGATATTCTGAACAATAAAAATCAATGTAATTTATTCGTTTGACCTTGAGTCTAGCAAAATTTTCAGCGGTGCTTTATTTGCGTGCATGGCGTTTGATATTTTTAATGGGTTCTGTTTTATAAAGCAGCCTCTCCGGCAAAAATGTTTTTTGAAAACATTTACACAAAAAAACAAAGCAAAGGGGAGTTGACGCACACTTTTATGCGTACATACAAAATGTTTTTGCCTTCGATCACTGATGGAAAACATTCCCTTCGCGGGTGAAGAGGGGAAGGGGGAAGGGTTTGCTTCATTTTTGAATAATCGCCGCATGTTGTGTCTATCTATGTGTCCCGTCCGATGACACTTTAGTCAGTTACAGCCTAAATCAGACGAGTTTTTTAGGTAATGTGAACTGAGCGAAATTATAATATATTAATATAAGAAGTTTGCTTATGGATCAGTAATAATAATTTATTTAACTGTTAGATATTCTCTTATTTTGTCTGCTATTCTAATAGCCTGACAGCCCTCACATTAAAAACTTTTTAAAGAATACATAGTGATAAACACATTCATTGACATACATATTGTTTTTTTTATTCAAACAACAAACAAAACAATGATATTTTATTCCAATCTATAAAAATATGTAGTACATTCAAAAGATTGTTGTAGAACTCATCTTGTCGTCTACAAAAAAAGGTTTGTTTTTAACCAAAACAAAAACATTTTAGCAGAAGACGGTATGTGTATTTTTTATGGTTTTTTGTGTAATGTTAGGAGACGCGGCTTAAGGATAAGCTGCAAAATGTTTTTTTCTGAAAACATATTGGCAACAGAAAAGATTTTTATATTTCTTATTTAATAGCATTCGTTCAGAGTTCTATTGTTGCGGTATTTATTGGTTTAAAATTGGAGATAGAAAAATTACGCCGGCGCTTTTTTGTGCATTATTTAGTAAATGTATCAAAAAAACTGTAGACTGCAGATTAACTCCCCCTGCGGACCGTGAAAATGGATAAAATGGCACTCCGACTAAAAGGGTTGTGCATTACTGGTCTAGCAGTTCCATGCCTCACTGTCGTGCATCACGGTTGGTATCAGAACACTATTGTGGACTGTTAGCCTCACCTTCGTTTAACAAATAATTTGTAATTTACGAATAATTATCATAATATAAATATTTTTATGGAAGTTTTATTTACTATGTACTTTTGCTATTTTTGATTTATTAAATTAGTGAATGGCACGGTTGTGTCGAAACCGGTAGCGAATTTAATAAATCAAAAATAGCAAAGTACATAGTAAATAAAACTTACAAACAAAATGTCTAGAAATTGCTATATAGTGAATTCCCAAAAAATACAAGAAATTATATAAATACATAAGTATACAAATTTGGTGAAAAAAAGTATTTTGTCATTTTGCATTCAAAAACTTTGTAGTGATTTGTATATAGGTATTCAGAATGCCACGGTCACTGAAGAGATAAAACGATACAAGTGTGTTGTGGGCGTGTCCATGTGCCCGTACTAAGGTCACTTTTTCCTTACTTCTGTTGAAAATGATCAAATCTCATGTGCCTAACGGTCATTCTTTCCAACTTTTCCAATGGTCAATCTGAGGCACCGATCAGCCAAGCGTTTTGTTGAGCAACGCTCTGCTCGCCTGTTTAAGAGCGCCCACCCATTTTCATACACAATAAAATGCAAACAAAGTAAAAACTTTCAATTTGAAATTAACATAGACGACTTAATATCGTATTTATAATGAATACATAATTTGTTTTAAATACTTTAATGCAAGAATTATCATTTTATATTTTACAAACGTATATGTTAAAAATATATTGAAAAATAAGGTGTTAACTTGACTTTGGTACGGCCGTGAGCATTTCGTAGATTTGACATGTGACATTTAACATTTAAAATTTGACATGTGACATTTGACATGCGACATTTGGTATGTGACATTTGATATGTGACATTCTTCTCTGAAAAATAAGCCAAAACGCAACTTATAATAAGTAGAATAAGTTAGGTTCTATTCAATTTTATTTAAAACATACAAAAACATGTTTTTGACATTTGGAAACAGAAATAAATGTTTGCCATTAAATATTTGAATCACGTAAAATAGATCACGAACCAAGTGACATTGACATTCCGCTGGAATTTTTTCATTCTGTTGACGCTTTTTACAACTAGTCCTTTGTCGATCAGAGCGTTAATCCAGTTGAATCGATCTCCTAACCTGATTGGGAATATGATTGTGAACTTGATTGAGAGTTGCGTTGGGAAGCGCTGTATTGAGGTAAAATTTAGCTCAACCACAGAGCAAATAATAAATAAAGATGGCATAACACGCAAAGGGAAGAAACCAAAATAAGAGGTACTGGAAGAGAGCTCAGCATGTCGCCAATTTAAGTAAAATAACACTAAGTAAAAAGGTTCAACTTGTTTACAAAAACTGAATATTTTGTAAGAGTTTTTAGTTTAATCGTTTTTATAAATGCTTTATAATTAGATTAGCGCAGTCAAAATCACACGAAGCAAACGTGGACGGCAGTGAACTAGGTTGGTGCCAAAATGAGTGTCACGTGACCTTTACCTCCGGCCGTCGAATTCATGCTTAGGGCAAGCCTATCAATTTTGACAACTGTTGGCTCAACAGTCGCTCAGCAGGATTGGAAAGATCGGCCGTAAGAGTCTTACTTGAAATTCCAGGAATTATCTGTTCAGTGATCTTGGCGATTCAATTTGTGAGCATTCTCTAATTATGTTTAGTAAAACATTCCCTAACTTGTGCGGGAGTACAAAAAAATTGCTAAGCCTGGGTTGTTTCAAATTTCATCACATTTGATAACCATCAAATTGACAATCAGCACCATTTTGAATTTTCAGCTCACAAGCATAACAGCTTATGAAAATTTGATCAAAAGCTGTAACAGCCTTCGTGGTCGAGTGGTAAGTCTCTCGACCTCATGTTCTTTCACAATTAATTAATTAAAAATAATACACAGTATATTTGAGAATGTTCCAGAGTGGAAGATAGTATCAATATCGGCCCGGTGAAGGACCACCATTCAGAATTGAAACATTGCTTGAAATGGCTTAAGCCGTGTTTGATGACCAGATCGGAAAAGCCAGGTACTTCACCATCTTCCTCCTCCGCATCTCCTTCCCCTCCTCACTACCTTCAATCTCATAACACACTCCAATTGGAGATGCCATAGTCTAACTGGCTCCAGGCGGTTAAGAGCAGTTGGGACTCTTATACGGTATTAACATTAAAAATAGATTTTCAATAGATAGTCATCAAATGTGATGGCGTTCGAAACACCACAACATAAGTTTTAAATAATTTTGTCTTCTTTATGTGATTAAATACACCAGTAATTCAAATACACTTCTAAATGTTCCAACACAAGACAGTAAAATATAACAGTGACAAAACAGAACACGGTGCACAAGAATAGGTTAGGTTTGTCGTTTGTTTGTTCATTGTCTTTCCCTTTCTTCAACGTTCTGTTTTGCCACTGTTCTCTTTTCTAAACATTCCCTAGAACAGAATAGCTAAAAACAGTGCTTAAAATAATAAAGAATCTAAGTTGTGTACTCAACCATTATAGAACAAACTTTGTCTGCGTCCGTCCAGCTGCTCGTCGTGGCTGCAGGGCGCGGGGGCCTCCCGCGTACCGAACGTCAGGAAATGTTGGCGGTACAGTCTGGAATGCAATTTATTAATTCATTTAATACGGTGGAAATCATTAATTTAATATGGTGGAAAACATTCACTTAATATAGTAGAAATCATTACTTTTAATATGGTAACCGAACAATTCGGCACAGTGATAAATCGGCAGACTTTTGAAAAGAGATATAAAGTCACGAAAAATGTTGGTCAACTAGGTTAGGTTAGATTAGGCTTTTAGGGTACTTTTTTATTCATACTTTTAGTGACTCTTCCAAGCGTGTCAATTTATCACTGTGCCAAATTGTCTTGGAATCCTTCTATAGTGGAAAGCATTAATATAAAACGATGGATAATCGTTACTTCAATATGGTGGAAAACATTACTAATACAGTGGAAATCATTAAATTAATACAGTGGAAACCATTTAGGATAAAAGACCATTAAAGACTGTTTAAAAAATAAATATTTATGTGAATAATGCACAAGAGTCCTGACTGCTCCTGTCCGGAGCCAGTGGGACTATGGTATCCACAATTGTGGTATGTTGTGAGACTCAAGGAAGTGAATATAGGAAAGATTGGAAAGTACCTGATTGTTCAGATCAGGTCACCAAATACGGCTGAAGTCATTTCAAGCAACGTTTCCATTCTGAATGGTGGTCTTTTACCAGGGCGATACTGAGAGTATCTACATATGATTACCTGTGCGCCTTCAGCATGCTGACCCAGGACTGGAAGCACTCAGGAGTCTTGGCGCGCAGGTGATAGATGAACTCCTCGGCGTCGATGTCGATGCGCCGCCGCTTGGCCTTGGCCGAGATGACCGACAGGCCGATGTCCACGGAGCCGTGCAAGCGTCCGCGCGAGATGTCGCTCGGCCCGCGCGCGTACACCAGGATGCCCGCGTCCACCACAAAATAACGCTGGAATAATAAAAAGGGACTGATGAACACAATGATTAAAAATATTTAAAAATTTGTAGTGATGTGGACATTACTAACTATATAACCATCAAGTCTTTTAACCGTAAGGGTAGGCAGAGAGAACAAACCGCCAAACAATTCGATCTTGCCATACATTTTATTAGCATTCATACATCGTCTCAAACATTCTCTTCTGTTATTCTGACTTCTGACTTCCTCGGGCACCCCAGGCTCCTTCTTCCATTCACGATTCACGTCATTTATTTTCCTTACACTCTTTTCTTAGTTCATTCGCTCTACATGCCTAAATCATCTAAGCGTCCCTTTCTTAATGCGCTTACATCAGCTTTGTTCTTAATGAATTTCAACATTTTTTACAAGATCATACATGGGTTTTTCCACACCTTCGCCTCAGAGATCTCATTTCTACAGCATTCAGTCTACTTTCATCCTTCCTCTGCCAGTTTCATGCCTCACTGCCATATATCAGGGTTGGTATCAGCACTCCATTGTGGATTGCTACCTCGGCATGATATGGACATAGGTGGTCAGAATACCATAATCACTGATGAGATAAACTCATAGAAGTGTGTTGTGGGCGTGTCAGTGTGCCAGAGGTAAACTACATTTTTTCTTACTCCTGTTGAAATTGATCAAATATTCAAAATCTTTCTTAACAGCAGATTATCAATTTTATTTGTCTGTCTAACTGGCAACATCATCTGTTTCCTTTCAAATCGGTATAAACCGCACTTCTAAGAATTTTCTATTCAGTGCAAACTGCCCAGTCAGTAGATATGTGACTAGCACAGAAGGGAATAGGGGAGAGAAGGAGATTGAGAAAGGATGTGGTAAATTAGGTTATTCAGATCTGATCACCAAACAATCTAAACGTAGCTTAACCATTTGAAAACCGGGATTTTCGGTCAAAAAATGTAATTGCGTAATCATTTGTTTTTTGCAAAATGATGCTTTTGTAAAAGGTACAGTCTTACCAGATAATGTGTTTATGTATTTATAAAAACTGTATATATGTTTCATAAAGTTAAATAAATGCCCTTCACAATAAAAATAATACGAAGTTTTTCTGTAAATAAGTACAGTAATATGACTTTGAAAATTAGAAATATTTTTCGCTGTAACGGGATATTAATTATTTTTTTCAGTTGGCACGTGCGCGCGTGTGACAAACGAGAACCGAGAATATTTTAAAAGTAGTATTATACATTTTCCAATTGAATAAAATTTATTTGAGTGTTGTACGAACATAATATTTAAGGCTCTAAATCACTTGAGAATGTGACCATTCCGAATCGACTTCATGGTGCGCTTTGGCGTTCAACAGAATAATGTGGTGGATGTGCCATATGGCATATGGCGCATTGACTTTCCACAGGTGAAACCACTTCCAGTAAGATTTCCAATCCTAATTCAAACTTTACTGAAAGTGTTTTTTTTTTTAATTTTATGTAAATCATTTTTAATAATGTTATATATATATCTGGAAGTATTTTAGTTTTTTTTTTATTATTGTGACAACTGTTTCAGTGGTCAAAGTCTTTTGCAAACTGCCATTTTCAAGCTAATTGCCATTCAGTGTGGGGAAAACAGATTTCAACTGCAAGCACCTCACTGTATAGAGAATCACAATTATTTTCTCAATAAATCGGTTGGGTGGGGGTAAATAGAATCATATAATTAAGTCATCTTTATATGGCCTAACGACAGTTTGAAAATTACTTTGATCGCCGAAACAGCTGTCACAATAATAAAAAACTAAAATACTTGCAGAACTCGATAATATAATTTAATTATAAAAAAAAATTATTGGTGTTCTACTAATTAAAAACGAAAACAATTAATAATACTGAAACTATTATGAACTTTTTACACTGGGAAGTAAGAATATCCAGATTTATTCATTACAATCATTAAAATGCAATACATCAACTTATAACCTACCTTAGTAACCTACCAGTTGATAAATTATTTTTTAGTAATAAAATTTTTTGTCATTATTTAATTTGGTTACTTTTATTTTATGTTGCAAACGTTAATTAAAAATGGACTTACCAGCTTTATTTTTCATTCTCACCTTCACGCTAACAGGATATAGAGGAAATGGAATGGACAAGGAATCTTGATTTCAGGATAACTAGAATAAGAAACATGAGAAAAATCGAATGAGGATAGTCACATAGTCAATTTCCAGAGTGGAAGATAATTTCAGTATCGCCCTGGGGAAAGACCACCGTTCAGAATTAAAATGTTGCTCTAAATGCCTTTAGCCGTGTTTGGTAACCTGATTTGAATAGCCAGGTATTTCACCACCCTTCTCTTCCCTATCTCTTTCCCCTCTTCAATACCTTCACCCTCACAACATACCCCAATTGGGAATGCCATAGTCTCACTGGTTCCAGACAGTTGGAACCAGTTGGGACTCCTGTGCGGTGTTATAAAAAAAGGGAAAACTAAAAGAATTATGTACAAAATTAATTAAAACTCAAACTATGTTTTCTGTTAATGCTAAATGAGTTAATGGCTTGGACCACTGACAGTTTTCTCTAAAGAGCGATTGTGCAGTGAACTCCTATTCAAAAAATGAGAAAATAGTACTAACTTGCATTATAATATGAGCACATTATAAACAGCGCGCTGTTAAAATTCCGCGATTAAAATCACTACGAACCGCCACTTGCTTGGACATGTACTAAGAATGCTAAAAGAACGACATCCAAATAAAATACTGGCGGAAATTCCAGAGGAAAGATGTCCAGTGAGCCGCCCCAGAAAATGTTAGGGAAAACAACACTTTTAGAAGAGGATGAGGAAACTCCACTTCACCTATGGTGCCATATATCATGCCTCGATGTGAAGAAGGCTCAGACACCTGTCAAGACATAACTTTTAAGCAGGAGACATGGCTAAACACCCAATGATCAAGAGAAAGGGGATATTCTTTTATTACCGTACAAGAGTCTCAACCGGACGAAGCCAGTAGCACTCTGTTATGAGGCTTAACTTAACACCAACATTATACACATTATTCCGTTGAACGCCAACTATGGCGCCGATTCGGAGTGGTCATGTTCTCAAGGGATTTTGAGTCCTAAAGTATGTTCGTACCATACTCAAAAGAATGTTATTGAATTGGCAAATGAATAAAACTACGTTTAAAATATTCTCATTTGTCGCACGCGCGCCAACTGAAAAAATAATAATATCCTGTCACTGATATCAGAGTTCTATATATTGTCAGAGTTCGCCGACATTGCCCATATACGAGTCTCGTGTTTTGTATCAAGTTTTTAGATCTTTTCCAAATAAATTACCTGCCAAACACCGCAAAAGTATGGAAAATATAATAAAACACATAACTTTTTTTTGTAACATGAGAAATTATTTCTGTAAATATATGAAGCTATTCTGGAGAAACTAATTATGATATATAGTGGCGTGAGACTCTCGAGACTCTCAAGGAAGATACTGTGTTTTTACTAACCACGGCAGTATACCACATACACTTATTAGAAATACATACACACTAATCTGGTACCATTTACAAAAACATCATTTTGCAAAAAATAAGTGAGTAATTAGGAAATTACACTCAGCTGGAGCACAGCAAGGTAAACGCGGCAAACGCTCCGATTTCTAGCAATTTGTCTGTCGAAAATTCGACTTTCAAGGGGTTAAGAGAGTGGGGAAGGGAAAGACATGAAGAAGAGGAATGTTTGGAGGTATCTTGCAGATATTCTCATCAAATATAGCTAAAGCCATTTCAAGCAATGTTTCGTTTCTGAATGGTGATCTTTCAGCGGGGCGATACTGAGAGTATCCACAACATAGCCATACCAAGCACATACGAACACGGAAATTAGCACTTTAGTAATGTACTGAGTGCTTGCGGCGGCTATACTATGCAGACCACCAGCACCACGAGATGTATGTTAGAATAAGCATACCTTGTGCCACCCCTTGAGGGGCCACTTTCTCTTCTTATGGAGGAAGCCATTGAACACCTCCGGCTTCCTGTCGAACCTCTGGCCGTCCTTCAGTCCCTCCAGCACCTCCCATTCTGAACCGCGGCGTCTGGAATCATCACAAATTATCCTTCATTATATTGTAATAATTGTTTACATGGCAAAACAGAAAGTTGGCAAAACAAGAACAGTAAAGAAAAACAAACCTACAGTCGGATATTTAACAGCCAATTTACTAAAGACCTGTCGACTCCTAGGCCCCAGACAGATCAATGAAATTGGTTATCTGCACAAGAAAGAATGTCAATAATTGATATGTTCAATCAATTTGATTATAGAGCCGAAATTTTGCCTCACCACTGTTCAAATGCACAAATACGATCTTCCCAACAAAATTTTCAATCAAATTTATGATCAATTTAAGTGGTTCCACTCAACAGATGACTAGTTATAAAAAGTGTCAACAGGGTGAAAAAATGTCACCAAAATTACAAATGTCATAATCGGTTTCTATTTAACGCAATCCAAATATTGAATGACAAAGATTTATTTCCGTTTTCGAATGTGAAAACATGTCTTTTTGTATGTTTTAAATAAAACTGAAGAGAACCTAACTTATTATAAAGTACATTTTGTCTTGTTTTTTCACGGAGAAGAAACGTCAAATGTATGAAATGAACAATGTGCTTTTGCAGCATTAGCAAAAGTCAAGCTACGCATACATTTGTAAAGTATAAAATGTTGGCGTGTGTATTAGTTTTTAAAACAAATGCTTTGTATTCACAATAAATACAACATTAACTCATCTCCGTTAATTTTACATTGATGTAATTTTATTGTCTATAAAGTGGGCGAGCACTATTTTATCATCTATGAAAGTGTGCGGGCACTATTTTATTGTCTATGAAAGTAGGCGGACACCTTCATAGACAATTTAGGATGTTCAACGATAAAAAAATGCTTGGAAACAGGAAAAAGTTGGTCAACAAAATACTTGGCTGATTGGTACCTCAGATTGATCATTGGAAAAGTTATATTATAAGTATTTAAAGAAGGTATGCAAAACGCATCTAAAATAAACATGAAAGCGCGCGCATTGTAAACATTACAAATTTAAAATTATAAGCACTGTGCTAAAACTCAACTCAACACCATATCGGATCTGAAGATTTAGCACCTGGTGTAAAAACGTCAGACTGACTTTTGGAGACTGGCCAAAATTTCAATCACTTACAGTGGGGAAATAATATACTATTAATTCGAGGGCATCTAGAAAAAATCTGGCACGGCTAAATCATTTAGTGCGGCTATCGCGAGTAAAGAGATACATCGGAAATTGTTTTAAGAACAATAATTCAGAATTGAAATTTAATGTTTTAATAACTTACTCAATCTATGAAGAGAAGATTGTTTTATCAAGAGACTAATGTTAACCCTTTAGGTGCCACCGAACGATATATAGCTCGAGCCATAAAATTCGTCACACGTTACCCACGGTTCTAAAATTACGTCACATTATTGAAAACATGTGTCTAAATATAAAAGTAATCAAAACAAAAAAATATATATATTCATGGATTATCGACACTTCTCCAGCGGTTTTAAAAAATACATGTGGCACCTAAAGGGTTAAGGTATTGGGCTGAAAGAGACTGGAATGTCGGGAGACCAATGTTAAGGTATTGGGCTGAAAGAGACTGGAATGTCAGGAGACCAATATTAAGGTATTGGGCTGAAAGAGACTGGAATGTCAGGAGACCAATGTTAAGGTATTGGGCTGAAAGAGACTGGAATGTCAGGAGACCAATATTAAGGTATTGGGCTGAAAGAGACTGGAATGTCGGGAGACCAATGTTAAGGTATTGGGCTGAAAGAGACTGGAATGTCAGGAGACCAATGTTAAGGTATTGGGCTGAAAGAGACTGGAATGTCGGGAGACCAATGTTAAGGTATTGGGCTGAAAGAGACTGGAATGTCAGGAGACCAATATTAAGGGATTGGATTTCAAGAGACTAGAATTTAAGGAGAACAATGTTCAGAGGTTGGACTGAAAGAGACTAGAATTGTCAAGAGGCTAATATTCAGGAATTGGACTGAGACTGAATTCAAGAGACCGGAATGTCAAGAGATTAATATTCAGGGATTGGACTGAAAGAGCCTGGAATGTTAAGAGAAAGGAACGTTAAGAGACCGGAATGTTAAGAAAATGGAATGTCAAGAAACCAGAAGGTCGAAAGACTACTACGCCAAGAAACTGTAACACCAAGAGACTAATGCTGTACCTGTTGTTCCTGTGCTTGCGGTGCTGTGGCGCGGGGGGCGGCGCAGGGGCCCTCCTGGCGGGACGCAGCTCGCCGCTCTCGGCCGACAGGCTGTTGGTGTCCCCCGAGGCGTCCGAGTCGGAGCCCCCTTTGGCGCCGCCGATGCGCACGCCGCGATGCTTCTTGTTATTAGCGGCGTCTCCTGGTAACAGTAAAAAATAACAAATAAAACAACAATTCAATATAAAAACGCTACAAACACTGAAGTTTAACATGGTGCTGATCGACCATTTCATCAAAATTTGATGAGTTTGGAACTACCCAACCTATGTAATCATTATTCTAGGTTTTTCCGTTTTCATGTTCACCCTATTGCTGATGTGCTTTCTTAAATATCTTTACTGCACTGAAGAGATAAACCGATAAAAGTGCGCTATGGGCGTGGGGTTCCTGAAATAAGCTAAATTATTCCTTACTTTCTATTTTTACATAAACTCCACACGGGAGGCCGCGAGGAAAATAATTTCCTTAAGGGTCTATGTCATCTTTGGGCATGTTGTGTGGGGGGAGGAAAGGTAGGAGAGGATGTTTTGAGAAGGAAAATGGTATGAGGAGTGGGTAGGAATCTGGGGGTCAGTATGTCCAGGAGTGACAGACGTATGCATCCATTCCTCCCACTGCGGTGTAAAGCGATGGGTCGACGTTCGGCTGGAGAGGTCATGGAGTCTCCCTCAACCGGCCACTTCTGATTCAGCCCACCACGCAGTTGGAGGACAGACGTATCCACCGCCAAAACCTAGACAAACCTCACCACATGAACCCGGGCACCCCTGCTAGGTCACCAAACGTAGCGTTGGGGTGACCAATGGCAGAGGTGTTGGTTATCCAATGAATGGTTCCCGGAGCGGCTGTACCCATACCAGTCTCCCAAATTGAGATACTTTTGCTGAAATTGATCGAACATCATTTTTATTTCAAATCGGTGTAGATCATCATTTTACTCTGGATGTACTTGGCTTAAATCCAAAACTAAATACCATTAATGTACGCCACAACGATGTAATATTTCTTACTGAAACATGGCTGACCAAGTAACGTTGCATCGGCTGAACTAGGATTTTTTAACATTTTTCGTAGTGACCCCTCCTCTTCTTCACAGTTTTGTCCTATTTTTGGCAGTTAATGTATTATGAATGTTCTTTTTTTCCGTAGCTCTTGTTTATCGCATTTCGTGATGTATATTTTGCGTAATTGGACAATGGTCGGTTAACAAATAAATAAATAAAACATAATTCTAGGGATTTTCCGCTCAGTGAATTTGGCCATTTTTGTATTAAGACCGTGCAATAGTTTTTCACCACTGTGTGGACAAACTTGTGAATTATTTAGTAGGATCGTTTATAACCAAATTTCTCGTCTTTCGAGTAAATTTTCTAGTGTGACGGTTGCGGAACACTTTCCCTCTGCTACCGCAATATATCGCAATGCTTCGTATTACAAATACCGTTGGTAAAATAATTAAATTACAATCACGGATTAATTTAAACAACCCGCATTTTTAAATGAAAAATGAATAATCATCAATAGAAAATTATATTCATATCAATCAGGGTTGGCTGAGATGTATTTCATACTATTTGACGTTTACAGCGAAAATCTTCAATTATCATATTTTTACGTAGCGTAATACTTTTACGCGAATTTCGCCGCTGATAAGGAGGGCCTATACGGCGGTATTGTATTGGTATTGCTGTGGCAAAATGAATTAAGTATGCAATTCTACTTTAAGGCAATGCAACGGGGAGGTAATGCAAAATCGTGTGTTTTTCGTTTGAAAATTTGATTACCTAGAAATATCATAGGTGATTTAACTAAATACTGCAAGTAGAACACACCTTGGCCTTTCATTTAACCGGGCATTTTACACGGAGCTTTTTATAAGCCTAGAAATAAATTAAGTATCAGACCAAAAAAAATTTCCAACGTCCAAAATCTACTTATGAACCATTTTTCCAATATTATCGTATTTTTCATTGTGGAAAATAAAGTTTTCTAGAATATGACCTTAAAACATTTTAATAATTATGTCTGAGCTTTACAAAATAAAATAAAAAACGAATTTTGGTGATTGTTTTTTTAGGTAAATCTAAACATGCGGCCGATGTTAAGCGAGAATTTCAACCTTTTCGTTACCTGCATAAGGAGTGCGTGATTTCGTTCAAATTTTAGGAAATGGATCCCCTTAAAAGGTCTAAGGAAGTTTAGGTAAAAAGATACAACTCTTTGAAACTTTTGAAAAAATCATTTATTCCCAAAATAAAATTGATGTCTGTCATCAAAATGTACAGCAATTATAGGAATAGAGGTTGTGACTCGTACCAAATTGTCATCACATTATATAAAATAAATAATGAAGGAAGGAATACATATAGACATACGAGTATACCGCTTCACAAATTTGATTTTAAACGTCTTGAAATAAAGGTTGTGAGAAATCAACTTTGTGTTTTCAGAACAATTACAAATTTTTTTATTGTTTTTGTGTGTTCATTTGTAGAACTCCATTTTGTTTTTATTTATTTAATGTAAATCAAATTTAATAAACAGTATATTCACAATATAGCACATTTAAATTAGTCAATAACAGCATTCACGTCATTATAAAACAATTAAGAAAACATTGACATTTAATGCGCGAAAAACAGATTTCCACTCTAAGTACCTAACAGAATAGAGAATCTACTATCACAATTATTTTCTCAGTAAATAGGTTTCATCGGTAATAAATCATGTTAAGCACCACAAAAGTTGAAAATACGTGGGGGTAAATAGAATCATAAAAATAAGTCGTCTCAGTGTGGCCTAACCACAGTTTGAAAATTGCTTTGAACACCGAAACAGCTGTCACAATAATAAAAAAACTAAAATACTCGCAGAACATAAAAATAATAATATTAAATTTGATTTATAAAAATTAAATTTAATTGCAAAATAATTTTGACATGTAACTTTCTTCACCTAAATGTGTTGTGTAGGAATTTGAAAAAGTCGTTTTTGAATGCTGCGAATTTTATCACACTGTAGACTTTCCTAAATACGCCTGTCCAAACAAACCGAACAGCAATTTATTGCATTTTATCTATTTCACATGTATGATGTTCCTACTTACTAGCATATAGCAACTAGTCCAATATCCATAACATTAGCTGAACTATAGAACTTATGAGGCCGAAAGACAGCTGCGCGAGTAGCTAAGAGGTACGAGTAGTGAGATAGAAACTAGTAACAATAACGTAAAGGGAACAAGAAGCAAGGACTGAAGGAGAAAACCCCTAGCTGACCATAATTCATTTAATGAGAGAGGGGAAAGGAAAGGCTGTTTATGGCCCCGCGCGGCCGATTAATCGACAAGTATCAATAACTTCATTTAAACCTCATCAAATTAATGATACAAAAACTTTAAACACAGTTTTCTCAAAACTATGTTTTACAAATTGGCCACAACGATATCTCGATTACCAACTGTTTTTTAACGCTGGTAGCTGAATTGGGTCGGCACCATTTTCACTTTTTAATAACTAGGATAAGGGTAAAATAATTGAGCAAAAATCGAATACAAAAAAATTAATCGTGCCGCCCCTTTGTAAAGTAAAATAAATGTATGGTCGAATCTCCTACAAATGATCACAAAACTAATACAGTTTTTTTTTTCAGATACAGCTACAACTTCCGGAAGACTGGTTGCTAATAAGGGGTGTTGTTTTCTGCGCACCGTTGTATTCAAATATACGAAACCGTTACGTCAAGGCACATGTTGTAAAACTTAAAAATAAATAGGTGTACAAAATTTCAGATCGTTTTGAAATTATTAAATCCTATTGCAAACAACGTCTTTCACCACAATACCCGCCTTGAGAGGAACGGCTGCGCTGCCTGTTTCATACATAACTTAATTTTGTGTTTGAGGCCAAAATACCAATCCAAACTGAATGATACATTCTTTAATTAAAGGTTTAGTAAATATCTAGTACGTATGAGAAGTATTTTATTTATATTTGTTTTACATTATGAAGTTAGGGCCATGAAAAAAAATAATCATAATTTTAGAGGCACCTTAGAAAATTATTTGCGGGTTTAATGTTTTTTTTTTCATATTCGCTATGTAAATATGATTACGTAAATAAAAATATAAAAACAGAACATTTAAAAAAAAAACTTTTTTTAGGGTCGATATTCTAAATTATGTACGGCAAATTTGTGTTCCAACGTAAATTGGTCGTTTTTAATTTAATTTAAAGTCCACCATAATGCTTACTTTAATTTTTATTTATTTTATATTTCATTATATTTTCAAAGTAGACGGGGGTAAAACTTTTTTTTTTAAATCACCGTCAGCCCCCAAATAATTGTTAAAGGTGACTCTAAAATTCCTTCAATGGCCTCTATTCCATAATGTAAAACAAAAATAAATAAATTACTTCTAATCCGTACTAGATATTTACTATACTTTTTGATGGAAAAAAGATCATTAGGTGTAGGTGAGTATTTTTTGTATACCATACCGAATCGTTGTTTTGTGTTCAAACTGAATAAGGAACAGATGCGCCAGCAAAGTGCGATCTATTTTGAGAATATCGGCATAAATAACTCATGCGATGATTTGTCTAAACCGCGCCAGCTAATATAGTATAACCGGGCCATAATATTGTAAGCGCTTGTTTACTGTTCGCATTCCCGACACCGCGACTGCGTACTACAACTAGGTGCAGATAAACTTCCAACTTCCAATGGGCACGTAAGATTGATGGCCACAATACCCATCACACTTTATTTCACAATCTGCGAGGGAATCAATCATGCGTCTGATCCGAACCGCTCAGGTAGGTGCTCTATTTGTACTGGGACCGGAGGCGAGCATTCCACGTTGGCACATAAGCACTGCCTACTGACATAAACAAATAAATAATATAAAACATTGCAAGAAATCAATCTATACGAATTGCAGCGCAGCGCGCGCCCCCCGATCGCCCTACTATCTACGACGTGTCAAAAGTAGGAATTAAGAATGCATAATGTCATATTACAAATGTGGCATCTGTTGGTACGTCTAATCCGAACCGCTCATGTAGGTGCTCTACTTGTACTGGGACCGGAGGCGAGCATTCCACGTTGGCACATAAGCACTGCCTACTGACATAAACAAATAAATAATATAAAACCATTGCAAGAAATCAATCTATACGAATCGCAGCGCAGCGCGCGCCCCCCGATCGCCCTACTATCTACGAAGTGTCAAAAGCAGGAATTAAGAATGCATAATGTCACATATTACAAATGTGGCACCTGTTGGTACGTCTAATCCGAACCGCTCATGTAGGTGCTCTACTTGTACTGGGACCGGAGGCGAGCATTCCACGTTGGCACATAAGCACTGCCTACTGACATAAACAAATAAATAATATAAAACATTGCAAGAAATCAATCTATACGAATTGCAGCGCAGCGCGCGCCCCCCGATCGCCCTACTATCTACGACGTGTCAAAAGTAGGAATTAAGAATGCATAATGTCATATTACAAATGTGGCATCTGTTGGTACGTCTAATCCGAACCGCTCAGGTAGGTGCTCTACTTGTACTGGGACCGGAGGCGAGCATTCCACGTTGGCACATAAGCACTGCCTACTGACATAAACAAATAAATAATATAAAACATTGCAAGAAATCAATCTATACGAATTGCAGCGCAGCGCGCGCCCCCCGATCGCCCTACTATCTACGACGTGTCAAAAGTAGGAATTAAGAATGCATAATGTCATATTACAAATGTGGCATCTGTTGGTACGTCTAATCCGAACCGCTCATGTAGGTGCTCTACTTGTACTGGGACCGGAGGCGAGCATTCCACGTTGGCACATAAGCACTGCATACTGACATAAACAAATAAATAATATAAAACATTGCAATCAATCATACGGGTACGGCTTGGCGCGCGCTGATCGCCCCTACTATTACGACGTGTCAAAAGTAGGAATTAAGAATGCATAATGTCATATTACAAGTAATGGCATCTGTTGGTACGTCTAATCCGAACCGCTCATGTAGGTGCTCTACTTGTACTGGGACCGGAGGCGAGCATTCCACGTTGGCACATAAGCACTGCCTACTGACATAAACAAATAAATAATATAAAACATTGCAAGAAATCAATCTATACGAATTGCAGCGCAGCGCGCGCCCCCCGATCGCCCAACTATCTACGACGTGTCAAAAGTAGGAATTAAGAATGCATAATGTCATATTACAAATGTGGCATCTGTTGGTACGTCTAATCCGAACCGCTCATGTAGGTGCTCTACTTGTACTGGGACCGGAGGCGAGCATTCCACGTTGGCACATAAGCACTGCCTACTGACATAAACAAATAAATAATATAAAACATTGCAAAAAGTCTGAGGAAGTCATACGAATTTGGCTGGCAGCACTTGCTTCGATCATACTATCTACGACATTATTCCAAAAGTAGGAATTAAGAATGCATAATGTCATATTTTAAATGGCATCTGTTGGTACGTCTAATCCGAACCGCTCATGTAGGTGCTTAACTCTACTTGTACTGGGACCGGAGGCGAAGCATTTCCACGTTATTTTATAAGCTTTTGCCTGCTGACACCAAACGATAAATAATATAAAACATTGCAAGAAATCAATCTATACGAATTGCAGCGCAGCATACCCCCGATCGCCTACTATCTACGACGTGTCAAAAGTAGGAATTAAGAATGCATAATGTCATATTACAAATGTGGCATCTGTTGGTACGTCTAATCCGAACCGCTCAGGTAGGTGCTCTACTTGTACTGGGACCGGAGGCGAGGCATTCCACGTTGGCACATAAGCACTGCCTACTGACATAAACAAATAAATAATATAAAACCATTGCAAGAAATCAATCTATACGAATCGCAGCGCAGCGCGCGCCCCCCGATCGCCCTACTATCTACGACGTGTCAAAAGCAGGAATTAAGAATGCATAATGTCACATATTACAAATGTGGCACCTGTTGGTACGTCTAATCCGAACCGCTCATGTAGGTGCTCTACTTGTACTGGGACCGGAGGCGAGCATTCCACGTTGGCACATAAGCACTGCCTACTGACATAAACAAATAAATAATATAAAACATTGCAAGAAATCAATCTATACGAATTGCAGCGCAGCGCGCGCCCCCCGATCGCCCTACTATCTACGACGTGTCAAAAGTAGGAATTAAGAATGCATAATGTCATATTACAAATGTGGCATCTGTTGGTACGTCTAATCCGAACCGCTCAGGTAGGTGCTCTACTTGTACTGGGACCGGAGGCGAGCATTCCACGTTGGCACATAAGCACTGCCTACTGACATAAACAAATAAATAATATAAAACCATTGCAAGAAATCAATCTATACGAATCGCAGCGCAGCGCGCGCCCCCCGATCGCCCTACTATCTACGACGTGTCAAAAGCAGGAATTAAGAATGCATAATGTCACATATTACAAATGTGGCACCTGTTGGTACGTCTAATCCGAACCGCTCATGTAGGTGCTCTACTTGTACTGGGACCGGAGGCGAGCATTCCACGTTGGCACATAAGCACTGCCTACTGACATAAACAAATAAATAATATAAAACATTGCAAGAAAT